>SMSR01006794.1:0-23784 GCA_019453355.1 Ceratina japonica | reverse complement strand
TAAAAAGAGAGATTAAAGTGTTTTTAGAGGTGGAGGAATAAATTGTCGGCGGATTAACAGGCACTCGAAAGAGAAGCGGGACGTGTAGGTATTATAGATAAGGATCTAAAATCCGGGGTGAAATCCAGCGTGAAAACTCCGCCCAATCGAATCCTATTACTTTCATACTCTCCGAGGAACATTATTCAACTACAACGAGAGAGCTAAGCCTCTTCAACTTAAATCTAATTCAGCAAAAATTAAAAACTCTATAATTATATACTGATTTCCTCTACGTTTTAACGAAATACTTGATATGTATTGAAGATTTTTAGTTTTCGATGTGTCGATCTTGAAATTTTGCAAAATTTGTACGAGCGAGTGTCTTCGAGCGTCAGCCAGAAAACACGGTGTACGGGCATACTCTCTCGTGTAATATTGATTCGTCGGAGACGAGGTCGCAGGTGAGACTTCCCACGATCGTTGGCCAACGCCGCCGCGGCGAGCCAAACGTCACGGATTTGTCTGGAGATGAACGACTATAACTATTCTATGCGAAACAATAACACTTTGCAACTTCACTCGCTGCCGTTCCGCGAAATTACTTGGAAAAACAAATTACAGTTCGTCCTTCGAGATGACTGAAATCAATCTTTGACCTATAATAAATAAAACACGACGTATAAATACAAATGCATGATAAAGTAGATACAAAACAGAATGAATAATAAATGAAGTGAGAGATACTTATAATTGGGACATGGAAATCCGAAAGTTGGATGATCGATCGACGCCGGCTCTTCGTTTTAGTCTTCTTTTATTACATGCTTCCGTATGCACAGTTACATTACAAAATCGTATCGCACAATGATTTACATCCCTGGATTCGGAACCGACCCATGCGACTCCGTGGCAACGTTCCTGCTTCTTTAATCGATGGTCTACCATTTTTTGGAAACGTCGCCTTTTCTTCTGAGCGACTCGCCAGCTCCTCTCGCCCCTCGAAACGGGCCATCGTCAAATTTCGTTACCAGATGTAAATACAAGAGCGAAGGTATATTTCGGCCACAGATTCCGATCGACCTTGTCAACGATTCTTTTACAATAAATAAAATCACTGACAGAGAGCGTGTCTCCGAGAGGAGGACGAGGCGAATTACGTTGAACACATAACGAAAAATTAGTCAGCCTTTTTGTCACGTTTAAAAATTTCGTCCTTTACTTTTTATGGAAACACTTATGGCATTTCTCTTCACTTATAGATAGTGTCGGACGCACGGAGGGCGATTCGAAGAGGCCCGATCGACTCGCAGTTAGCTGCTCGTTTTGGAAGTATACAAAAAGACCAGAAGGATCGGCGGTCTTCGAAATGCCCACTCGTCCGTTCTTTACGATTAACTAACGCCGTTCGCGTTCAGATCGCAGGCAGTCGTTCCTGTCCCGGCGACAGTCGTGTTCGAATAACTGAAATTACTTTACAACGAGTTGCTTGTTTCTGTTCGTTCGTCCAGAGACCCTATACAATCAGCTAACTCTCGTAGAAAAATGAAAACACGCTTCACAAACGGCGCTGAGTTCGGTTCACTCGCATACATCATCATTATTATTATTATTTTCTTTAATTACATTCGAAATGTTTTAACAGACGATCTCGAGTATCAAAAAATGCTACAGTACGGTCTGTGCCAATATTTCGGCCAATCAAACCATTGCTGGTCTTTCAAATCAAAAGTCATACGATTTCTTCTTTTTTTTTTCTTTGCCGATTCGAGCAGTTTCGTATTTTCCTTCCCTTCCAATAAATACGTTTTAGCTCCGTTTAGAAACCGCGAGCGTAATGTTCTACGTACAATTCTACCCTAAACGCGTCACTTTTGAGTACATAAATACATATGTATCAAACTTTACACTTAAACTACAAGCGAATAGAAAGTCCTAATGAACAGAGTCACATCGGGTTTACACGAAGTGGGACCGTAATCACTGTCCGATTGAACGCGAACTCGAGAGTTCGTCGAAATTCGATATAAACCCGATGCGGCCCGGGCTTTGGTCAAATTAAAATTCAATTTCAGACAGTCGATCCACAGTGGATTAGGAACACAATAAATCATTTGTACAACGAACAGAGAATAAACGAGAGCGTGGAAAAGTCCGAAATTGGTAATTTCCGAACGGGGCTTGTCAATGATTCGATTGCAAAAATTTGGCACGGTGTCTGTGTAAAAATATTCATCAACTGCTATACTATTTTCTTCTGTTTTTTTCTTTGTTTGTTTGAACACCTCTCACGCGCTTTCCTGCCTCGCTTATCATACCGTATTTTCTTCATCTTAAAACGTACAGTGATTACTACGGTCCGACAATAAACGCGGTTTCAATGGAATTTTAGAAAAATCGTCGATACTTCTTTCACGTTCTTCAAATGTTCCCTGAGCGGTGTCGAGCCATCCCACTACTAACAACATCTTACACTCGCGTTTATTGTACGAGCCTGAAAGATTCCCTCGGTTCCCTCTTAAACGAACTCGTTCTTTTAAAAATAATACTTTCGAATGGAGAACACAAGACGGTAACACTTCAGCTAAAGAATTTCAAAAGAAAACAGTAAATGAACGAACTCTTATCAGCTAAGCGTCGATCAAAGAAATGTACAATTAACTAAGACGCGAGTGAACAAATCTTGAAACTTAAACTTCGACAAATATTCTACGCACAAATGCAGCTCGAGCAATTAAGTCGCCTGATCGTAGTTTTTGATTACGTCGAATTCGCATGATAAGAAAACAGACGAGTGCCGCTGCCCAAAAAAGAGGCAGTGCACGACCGCAAATGAACCTTGCACGTTGAAAACGAAGCGCGCGCGCGTTAACGTCCCACGACCACATCCTCGGAAAGTGAAAACGAAAATGTAAAAACAATAATAGAACGAAGTATAATCCTCTGGCCCGTCTCACGGCAGTGTCTGTTGGTGGAAGGCAGTGCTCGCGTTTACATGTCTAAGTAGGTTTTACGTTTAGTCTGATCGCGAGACGGGCCGATCACAAAACGATTGAGACTTAACCGAAGCTAGCCATTCCGTTGCGATAAGTAGAGTGCGCTAAAGGGAATCAACGGAGCTGATTTCGTTCGAAACAAACAACGATCCTCTCGCCAATTACAGTCAGCCGGTGGCCTCGGATGAAGAGACACACCCGACTTCCTCGTACTACCAGACTCGCCGTGTTTCCCTTTCCTCCCTTTTATCGTGAAATGTACACCTAGTCCGTAATTATTATTGCTATTCATCGCGATAGATTAACTTACAGTCTAAAATTTGTACATCTGCGGATTTTCGCCGTCCTTCGCGTTGGAAAGATTGTCTCAGACGTGCTCGATGACGTGCGACACAAACGGAAAACGGATTATCTACGTACTTTCTACGATTGCTCGCTCGTTCGTTCGAACATTCAAGGCCTCCATTTGTCAAATCGGATGTAGAAAAATTTCCGGCGTACAAATGTAGAAACGTACAAACGAAGGTTGTCTGTGTATATCGTTAAATGCAAACGTATGAAAACGAAGCACGAGAGGACTTTCCTGTTTACGAGAAATTTCGTTTTCGCGCTCTTTAAGAACGGTAGCACGTCCCGGTGGTCGGCGACGATGTCCCATCGCGTCTGCTGTCCGAGGACGCAGCGCGTTCTTCGTTGCTTTCCACCTATCTTCAGCTAGGCTTCCCAGACGGTCCGTGGCTGGGTGGAGAAGGTCCATGTGAGTGAAGATTATGAACGTTACCTACTTGATTACTAGCCAGACTGGACACTGCCGGTTGGTACATCGAAGGCATATAACTACTCGACGACTGTGCCACTGACCTGCAACACATAAGACTTCCAATTGAAATTCGACAACGAAATTACTACAACGGAGTCATTCATTCCATGCCCGCTCCTCCATTCATTTCATATTCATCCTCTTCTGTTTCACAGCAAAATTTTGAACAAACATTTGCAATGAAAAAGCACTGTAATAAAAAAAAAAGAACTGGCGCTCTAAGCAGCCGAGTTTTAATTTGTTCCAACTGAAAGCATTCAGAAATTGCAGGCAGCCTCCGAGGCCGACGGANTCTGTTTCACAGCAAAATTTTGAACAAACATTTGCAATGAAAAAGCACTGCAAATAAAAAAAAAGAACTGGCGCTCTAAGCAGCCGAGTTTTAATTTGTTCCAACTGAAAGCATTCAGAAATTGTAGGCAGCCTCCGAGGCTGATGGCGACGACCGAATACCTTGGTACTCCGCGCAGAGGATCCGGTGTAACAGACGAATTCCTGACCACACCAGAATTGCTGACCGGCGCCGAAGACACCAGGTTGCCAGGCTGGCCCTGATGGTACGCGCTCCCGGCCGGGCTGTGTCTGTTCACAATGATCGAATGGCGAACAAAATTTTACAATACCTGTATTTGTGAAATTAAACCTAGGAGTGACACGCTACCTGATGGTCGGGCTTGGCTGCGGAGCGACCAGAGACGTCCTGTGCTGGTATTGGGAGAGCGACGCCGCGGCTGGAGGAGACGGGTCCGGAGGCAGGCCGTTTTCCAACGTCGTCGGATGATTGCTGGACCCCGAATGGGGCATGTAAGTGTTGTTCACTCGAGGCTCCCGACTCGTCCGTGGAACGGCGGCCGCTGCACCCGGTGGAACGTCTGGATGCGGTNCCCTGATGGTACGCGCTCCCGGCCGGGCTGTGTCTGTTCACAATGATCGAATGGCGAACAAAATTTTACAATACCTGTATTTGTGAAATTAAACCTAGGAGTGACACGCTACCTGATGGTCGGGCTTGGCTGCGGAGCGACCAGAGACGTCCTGTGCTGGTATTGGGAGAGCGACGCCGCGGCTGGAGGAGACGGGTCCGGAGGCAGGCCGTTTTCCAACGTCGTCGGATGATTGCTGGACCCCGAATGGGGCATGTAAGTGTTGTTCACTCGAGGCTCCCGACTCGTCCGTGGAACGGCGGCCGCTGCACCCGGTGGAACGTCTGGATGCGGTACGTTGGGATGCGATGGGTTCACCGTCGGATGTATATTGTTCACTGTAATACATAATCGACAGAGATTTAATGTAGTAACGATTTGAACTTTGTTCTCTTATATTCTGAATGATTTATAAACTATTCTATATAAAAATGTGTATATACCTGGATGTGCGCTAGGCTGACTCGTCAGCGGGATCGCGAGTCTTGCATTCACAGCCAATAAGTGATCTCTCCTCTGCAGGAGACTATTTACATGTTCCTCTAGCCTAAGGTTCTCTGCTCTCAGTTGATGTAGACAGGAAAGTAGGGAGGCGACTGGAAGTAAATGAATTTCGTTTCTCACGAGACTCTTCTTCGATCGGTATTAAAATTAGTAAACCGACTCGGCAAAGAAGCAACAAACTTTACATCTTCTCGTATCCTTTTTCATAATGTATTAATTAACAAATGACGCATGCATTGGTCGATTTTACCAAACCCATGCGACGAAAGCATGTTTTTCTTTGCCGTACACTCACTGTCAAAGTGCTGGGCTTGCTCCATCAGGAACTGGCTTCCCTGCTCCCACTGCCTCTCGAGAAGTTGATCCAACGTTTGGGGTATCGCTCCACCGCCCAAACCTACCCCGCTAGTCGTATTGCTCATGTTGCTGTTCGAATTGCTGTTGGTGTTGTTATTGAAGACCGAAGAAAACGACGTGGGTGGTGCCTGATTCGACCGTATCTGTCCACGAAAATATCAAAACGTCGCAATCTCCGAAGTAGACTAGTGATTCTTATAATATCGCGATTACTCCCGAAGATACTTACGGATGCGATTACTCGACTGTGCAGTTGAGGACCAACTAAACTCGTGGTAGAATTGCTAGCCTCGGTGAATATAGAATGCGCTTCCAGCTCTTGCGAGAGTGTGTCANATTCAACGGGACGATATACCGTGGCTCGGGCCGCGCGTTGCCGCTCGTCCAGACCAGCGACCGCGTAACAACCCGCACTAAAGCGCACCGCGGCTGCCGTGCACCGGCTCCGAACTCGACGCTATCGCGCAACGAAACGTGCTCTCACGGTTTGTTATTTACAACGTCGCTCTATTTGTTTCGTTGGTCGGCCATCTTATTTTGTTGTCGCGCCTCGCCTGCGCCTGCGCATCCTTCGGACTCCTGCCGCGAAAATCCAGGCGTATTCGAAAATCGGACGTCACAATTATATACACGCGTGCANGAATTGCTGTTGGTGTTGTTATTGAAGACCGAAGAAAACGACGTGGGTGGCGCCTGACTCGATCGTATCTGTCCACGAAAACATCAAAACGTCGCAGTCTCCGAAGTAGACTCGTGATTCTTATAATATCGCGATTACTTCCGAAGACACTTACGGATGCGATCACTCGACTGTGCAGTTGAGGACCGACTAAACTCGTGGTAGAATTGCTAGCCTCGGTGAATATAGAATGCGCTTCCAGCTCTTGCGAGAGTGTGTCGGACATCTTCTGTGCCATCGTCGAGGTGGGATTCAGCTGATTTCCTAACATGTGGGGCGCGCTAACTCCGTTCTGAAATCTGATGAGAGACCGAGACTGTAGCTATAAAATACAATACGATCAGTGCGCAATTTCTGTTAATTACAATTTGATGTCCTTCTCTTCTTTCGGATTGGATAAGGTCGGAGTGTTGGACGCGGGAGGTGTCAGTACGGCACCGGTACTTTTTCTTTTCCTTCTCGTCGGCCCAGTGCTGCTCATGCTTTCTGAACCAGGGCTACTAGGAGGTGACTCCTTTACGGTGGGACCCATCGCGCTCATAGGAGAAGGGCCAGAAGCGGGGCCAGAAACAGTGCCAGAACCAGAGGCAATGGAGCCAGAACCGATATTGCTAAAGTGACCGCCGCTCAGTGGAGGTCCCTGAATAATGGACGACACAGGCGTGACAGAAATAGCTGGTGGAGGAGTTTGATGATTATTTCGTCCTCCACGCTTGGTAGCCACCACCGAGCTATTGGACACAGAAGTCACCATGGAAGAAGTTGCTGGTTGAGAATGCTGCGACTGGGCGTGTATCTGTATTTGTTGTTGCAACGCTGGCTGACTATTAGATGATCCACGTTTCGGTTTGCGAGATTTCTCTTGCTTATCCGACGACTGAGATCTAAGAGATCGACAGAACACGATTTTGGCATATATAAAAATACATCGTACTATAGTCTTTCTTTATTGTCCAAAAGCTGTGAAATTAAGATTTTCATAACACAAAGGACGAAACGGACCGTCACGACATTTAAAAGTTCACGTTACTCCTTGCCTTCGTACGTTGCCCCTGAGGCGCCTTCGGGCAGGCAAAGCAAACATAACCTCGAGCTGTCCTTAATCGCTATAAACGATTCAAATTGAAATGAAAAAACGGCACTTTCACTAAAATCTCGTACTGTCCGACAAACGTAGTCCACAATTTCATTCACGATTCAGCGAGAGATAAGACGTTTTCCACGTTCGCGAGGTTCGTAACGTTACTTCGAACTATCGCAGTCTATTTCGACGACACGGAACCGACACACTAGCATCCTGGGGTAACGAAACTTCGGGAAACGTGGCGAACTCACAAAAAACAATATTCTCGCGTTACAATATCTTTTTTTATAAAACACGAGGAAAGGTTAAAAACAAAGGGGCTTGTTTATCCAACGGGCCCGCCATTTTAGCGCCAAGTGTTTTGGCGTGAAATTCAAATGTAAGCGCGTTTCCCGGTAACTACATTGTCACGTGTAATATAATAACTTTGAGTAGATAACTATCGCAATGTCGGCGATAAAATAATCTTAATTAATTCCTTTGTATCGATACATATATTCCATTAATCGGGAAGTTTTAAATAATCAATTACCACAAAAACATTGAAAAGCAAGAGGGGACTTTTGTTATCATTTCAATTGAAACTTACCGGGACCGCTTCGCAGGGGCTTCTTCTACAACAGGGTATCTCTCCGAATTCGGCGTGATACTCGTTCTGGGCTGCGTGGTGGCCGCGGTGGTTATGATGCTCTGCTGCAGCTGTTGATAAAGCGTCGGGGCACTGGTCACCACGCTCTGGGACGCGTTCGGCAACGAAGTCGCGGTCAACGGGACAGAAACGACGATGCTGTTCGACGTGGTCGTCGGCGATTGCGTAATCATCGGCTGCGGCTGTGTCATCGACATTATCACAGGTGCGGTAGTCGTTTCGCTGCTCACCGGAGTATTCGGCGACGACTGAACGGGACTCTCGACCTTTAACTTGAGAACAATTAAAATGATGAACACGAATAAATTAAAATGTGTAAACGTTTTCTCGTAGAACGTTTTGCTCACCTTCTTGGGTTTGTCCGGTTCAGCGGTGGTGGTCAGGCTCGTGGCTTCCATGATGGTCGTCTGCGCGTTGTTGCTGGTCGCAGATTGCTGGACCATAGAACTGACGGCGACGGCCACGAGGGAGCCGCTCGCCTCGGAGCTGACCGACTGGTTCGAGTTCTCGTTACCGATCACCGTCGGCGTTCGCGCCCCGGTCTTTCTCTTTTTATTGTGGCTCGACGCCTTGTTCGACGCCGAGTTCGATTTCGTCTGGCTGCCGCTTTTGTGGCCGGAGCCAGAATTCGAGCCGGCTTTAGCGGCGGCGGCTGGGACCGCGGCAGTCGTCGACGCCGTGCTGCCGTCATGCCCGAACACGCTCTCCGACTGGGTGACGATCGTTTCTACGAAGTTAGAAGTGGTGAATTTACTGGCGTTCGTCGCGCTTTCTTTGGGTGTATTACGGCCACTATTGCTTTTCTCGTCGGCGACGCCATTTATCTCTAGACTCGGACTAGTATTCGATTTGTTTTTCGAAGTTGCGGTGGACTTCGAACCAGAACTCTTTCGTTTACCACTCGACGAAGATTTAATCGGGGTCTCTGCTTCCTTTTCAGGAGACGAATCTGACGAGCCGTTGTCAGCCGGTATCGGTTTGTAAGGTGGTATCGTTTTGACGTTACCACCTTTCTTCTGTAGATCAAGCAGAGAGACAAAATTCGTTACTGAAACGGTCGATGCTTTCCCATCGCTTTCCGTCGACTTCTTTTAATCGCATGGAATCAAATACGTACCAATTTAGAATAATGGTGCTGACAATATCCACAGTATTTCACGTTATCCAGATAATTGCCAGCCTCCTCACAGAGCAATCCAAGAGCCTGAGCGCAAGTAACATGAAATTGCTGCCTGCAGCCAGTCTTGTTACACTGCATACAGGCTCCCACGTTTGCTCTGCTACCCCTTCCTTGTTCCTCACATATGTAACAAGACTGTAACAATACCAACGATTAAGCAAGATCGAAAACAGTACGTAATCAATCGCTCATCAGTCATTTACCTTACTAAACCTCTCCGATGGAATCAATTGCAAAATAATAGGCTCCATCGTTGTCACATTGCCAAATCTGACTTCCGGTATATAGAGCGCGCAGACAACGTGCGCCCATCCAGCCTGGTCCGTTCTCTTAAGAGCTCCATCCCGGCTCGGGCACAACTCGCAGCGCTGTTAAACGAATTCCTCATTATCTCCGAAACGAAATCACCGGGTAAAGAAACTTACCACGCGGGCACTGCGTTCCTGCGACTCGCACTTCCTGCAGTACCACGGGCCAGTGGGTACCGTGACAATTCCATAACACGCTAGAAAATCACGAGCTGTCACGATAGTAACGAAGAGGATATATCAGTGGGACCGGCTTACCTTGATGTACGGCAACCGTGCAACCCTGTCCGTCGCAATACACCAGAGGATTCTCCGTCCATCCCCTCTCGTCAGAACACACGCAGCACCCTCCAAGCATCTCCTTCATGCTGTGCTCCAGGCAGTTCGAAAGACGAGACTAGCATGAGGAGCTAGGCGAGCCGCAGACGGAGTCGTGGCGCGGGGCAACTTCTCTCACGCAATTGCATCCTGGCGACATGTGGCTCTCGTTCTCGGTTCCCACGTACCTCGTACACCCTCGCCGTCCGACACAATCGCGTGCACGCGCGTGACGCATTCAACGGGACGATATACCGTGGCTCGGGCCGCGCGTTGCCGCTCGTCCAGACCAGCGACCGCGTAACAACCCGCACTAAAGCGCACCGCGGCTGCCGTGCACCGGCTCCGAACTCGACGCTATCGCGCAACGAAACGTGCTCTCACGGTTTGTTATTTACAACGTCGCTCTATTTGTTTCGTTGGTCGGCCATCTTATTTTGTTGTCGCGCCTCGCCTGCGCCTGCGCATCCTTCGGACTCCTGCCGCGAAAATGCAGGCGTATTCGAAAATCGGACGTCACAATTATACACACGCGTGCACTGTCCATGCACGCATATAGTCGCCTCTGATAACTGCTCTCTATTAATAGCGATAAGTAAAAGTACCGATTCCGTAAAATGGAGGCGATCAGAGATGATCTGTGCACGTTCGAATGGGCCAGCGACGACCGTTTGTCAGAGATCGTGGCGTTTCTACACGAGAATTTCGACAAGGAGGAGACCATGCTAAAAAGTTTAAGAAACAACAACGCACTGACTCCCGAGGAAGAGGAATCGATGAGGATCGATCACGAGAGACTGATACGAGCGATCTTCGCGTTCTCACCTTGCGTCATAGCCGTCGAGAAATCATCGAAGAAGATCATCGGCGTGAATCTTATGATAGTCAGCAAGAATCCAAAATTTCACGGCGACGTCGACGGCGTTTCAGCGGCGTTTACTAATAATCCTCCCACGAATAAACTGATGAAGCGGTATTTCGATTACCTGTCGGAGATCAGCGAAAGAGTCGATCTCTATCGAACGTTTCCAGATTCGAGGGCGGCCGTCGAGTTTTACGCGGTCGCCGTGGACAAAAGCTACCGCGGAATGGGCCTCGCTACCAAACTGATGGACGCCGGGATCTCCTTCGCGAAAACCGTCAAAGATGCTGGATTCATATTCGGAGTTTACACGTCCCTGTACTCGAAACGCGCAGCGGCCAAGCTCGGTCTGAAAACAGTCATGGACCTCGATCTTTTGAATTACAGGGACGACGAGGGGTGTCCTATTTTCCAGGACACACCGCCGCACAATATCGTGTCCGTGATGGCTTTGTCAATCGATTGAAACATTAATAATAAACATATGAAACAGTATCTATGAATTCGAATCCCACGTATTTTCCATTTAGATAAGTGAACGAAAATCCCGAGTACAGTGAAATTAGGTGATTAATGTATAGATTGCCCCGTAGAGCATATATATATGCTGTAAGGGTTGCTCGGGCACGGTGGGCGGTGGTGCACGTATATTCGTATGGTAACGCGGTTACAGAGGTTCCCATGGAGGTTCCTTGTCACGTCACGAAAGGCACGAAGGTGCTCCGCCATTGCAACATTAAGTCGTTCCACACGTCGATAATGCGGTCGAGGCGGTCGCTCGAAAAGGTCCCGGAGAGGAGGACGGTGCCTAAGGATGAGCGCGATAAACGGGTCAACGCGAACAAGAGCTCTGACTTTTCTACTAGTCATAACCTCGAGAAGTATGTTAGGCCTAACCGGGCCCGGCTAAACGCGAGCATGAGTTCCGATTTTTATACTAGTCGTGACCTCGAGGCGGACGGCGTGGTAGTGAACACCAAGTATGTTAGACCTAATCGGGCCTGGCTCAACGCGAGCATGAGTTCTGATTTTTCTACTACTGCTCGTAATATCGAGACGGACGGTATGGTAGTTAACGCTAAGAATGTTAAGAGCCAGGCAACTGAGGCAACCGTGGATTGCAAGTGCAAGGCGGAGCAGAACAATTCGGAGAAACGAACGGCCGTTATTCGTCTGGACACACCTGTTAAATCGGAGGCCGATAAGAAGGAATACAGGTAACGTGGCAGATATGTACTGGCACCAGAGATGATATCTCTTCTGTCATTATTCAGAAGGATCTCTTGTAGAACTTAACCCTTTGCACTCGAGAGCTGTGACTCTCGCTCACCGCTTTGTTCGGCGTGGAAATTTCATGCGAAACTATTTATGTTTAGTTTCTTTGAGTTTTGAGTAAAATTACAAAGACTAATGTTTAAAAAGTTGTCTTCATAAAAGTGTAAAGATATATAAAATGTAAAAAAAAGAAAAAGAAGTTTATACGTTGATTTGTGTAAGATATTAAGTTAGAGATAAGAAATTTACCAAAAATGCAACAAAATATCTCGAGTTGCTGCTTCGAGTGCAAAGGGTTAATTCTGATCCTTGTTCACTGAATCCATCTCGTTCACTTAAGGGTGATTCAACTGGAGAATGGGCTGACCGCTTTGTTGATCTCGGATCAATCTAATTTACTGGACCAAGAAGATATGCTCAGTGACATAGGTGAGGGATGGGACTCTTTGCTTACCTATTTTCCCAATCTGCTCTAATCGTTATCCTTGACAATCCATAAAAATACATGTGTTCATTATTTAGAAGATGAGGTCAGCAGTGAGAGTGAAAGTGATAGTGAAGCTTCTGATGGGAGCGAAGAAGTCTCCGGTGAAAGCAGTGATGAGAGTGACTTGGAAGGTATCGAAGGTTTCGAGAGATCTGCTAAAAAAGGACAGAAAATGGTACGTCCAGCGTCTAATCAATTGTAGGTATTGAAAATCAAAGTGTTTCGTATTCTTATAGGCGGCGTGTGGATTATCCGTCCGCGTGGGAAGCTTTAGCGATCCGCCAGAGATTCCTGGCCTGGCGCATTTTTTAGAGCACATGGTTTTCATGGGGTCGGAGAAATACACCGAGGTGGTTATTAAATGATCGCGAGATCGTCGAATTGCATTGCTCACCTTGTCAATTTATAGGAGAACGACTTCGACGCGTTCATCAAGAAAAAAGGCGGTATGGACAACGCCTCGACCGAATCCGAGTTGACGACGTTCTATTTTGAAATTCAGGACAAGTATCTGCTCTCCGCCCTTGACCGTTTTGCGCAGTTCTTCATCAAACCGTTGATGAAGAAGGACGCGATCGCGAGAGAACGCGAGGCCGTGGAAAGTGGTGCGTTGGCCGCGAAACCGATATTTTTAAGATTTAAGACCCAGAGCATGACGTTTTTACTGTGATTCGCGCAGAGTTTCAGATGGCCTTGCCCTCGGACTCCCATAGAAAACACCAACTGTTTTGTAGCTTCGCGCGAGAAAATCATCCGGCGACCAAGTTCGCCTGGGGTAATTTGACTACGTTGCGGGACAACGTGGACGACGATAAACTCTACGAGGAGTTGCACAAGTTCAGGAGACGACACTACAGCGCTCACAGAATGACAGTAGCCATACAAGTCCGTTCCTCGACTGATACAGTTTCTTTAGTTCTCGAACTACCGCGATGTGCTGCTGATTTGGAAATACTTTACAGGCCAGACTGCCACTAGACGTCTTAGAAAATTATGTGATACAGTGCTTCACGGAGGTGCCTAACAACGAGCTGCCAGGCGACGATTTTAGCCTGTTCATAGGCGAGGATTCTTTTAACACGCCTGATTTTTGTAAAATCTACAAAATTAAACCCGTGAAAGACGTTTGCAAAGTACGTTTCTTGTTCCCGGACGAGATAAAATTCGATCGACGACTGATCTCTGTCGGTTCGCAGGTGGAGTTAACGTGGGCCATGCCGCCCCTAAAACAATTGTACGAAGGCAAACCAAGCGAGTACATAGCTTGCGTCATCCAGTACGAGGACAAGGGTTCTCTGATCAGTTATCTGCGAAAAAAATTGTGGTGCCTCGAGATAGAGTGCTCGGACGAGGGGAGCAACTTCGGACACGTTTCGCTGTACTCGTTGTTCAGTTTGTCTTTAACGTTGATCGAGCAGGGACACGAGCATCTGCAGGACGTTTTAGACGCTGTATTCTCGTTCATTAATCTACTGCACAAGAAAGGTCCGCAAGAGCGAATCTACACCGAGCTCCAGCAGATAGCCGAAACGAGTTTTAGGTAAGCCAAAGAATGAGTAATGACGGCCGATGAAAAATATATACGAGTATCTCTTTCGTAGATTTACAGAGGAGACCTCGCCGGTCGAGTACGTGGAAGAACTCTGCGAGAACATGCACTATTACCCCTCGACCGACTACATAACCGGGAGCGAATTGTATTTCAAGTACAGTCCAGAGGACATAAACGATTGCATGAGTTACTTGACTCCCGACCGCGTGAACATAATCATCTCTAGCAAGAAGTACAGCGACGAAGAACTCGACAAGGTGGAGCCTTGGTTCGAGACCAAATACGCTACCGAGGAAATTCCTCCGGAGTCCATCGCGAGGTGGACGTCGATTGCGCCATACGAGGAGTTCCATTTGCCACTGCCAAACCCGTTCTTAACTGACGATTTTACTATAATCCCGGTGCCAGCGGACGCGCCCAAGTACCCGACGAAAGTGTTTTCAGACGATATCATGGAGATTTGGTATCGACCAGACACGAAATTTGGCCTGCCCCACAGTTACATGGTCTTCTCTCTGATTACACCGTTGTCCGTCTGTTCGCTAAAGAGGTAAACCTTTGACCCGGAAGCTAAGTCTTATTTAGTGCCCGCAAAAAACGAACGATTCCAATTCCAGTTCGGTTCTGATGGATCTCACCGTCGTCGTATTGAGGTACCTTTTGAAGGAGACGCTGTTCCCGGCCGAGGCCGCTGACCTGGAGCACGACATCGAAATGACGGAGAGAGGTATTACGATTGCCGTGCACGGATTCAGTCAGAAGCTACCGGTAAAGATTTTTAATTTCGTTCGTACAATTCTGTACTACCCCTCGTCATTATTTCTTTCTGTATTCGTAGCTGGTACTGATGATCATTGCCAAGTGTCTGAAAGAGCTCCCGTCGTTAATAACCGAAGAGCTGTTCGACGCATTGAAGCAAGCGGAGATCAAGGGATATTATAACAATTTCGTAAAACCCAAGTCTTTAATGCAGTACGTACCTTTCGTTCGACTAACCGGAAATGAATTGTACAGTGAACTTATATGAATAATTCCAGCAACGTGAGAATTTCGATCCTGATGCTGACCCACTGGTCGTCCATGGACAAGCACCGAGCGATCCAGAGCGTCGACTTCCACGATTTCCTGGACCTCGTGAAAAGTTTGCTCGATCACGTCTACGTGAAGGCCTTGATACAAGGTAACGTGACGGCGGATGACGCGGTAAAGAACGCGCAGGAGTTCGTCAGCACGTTGGGCTGCGGGCCGCTGTTGCCCAACACGATGCCGGAGCTGCGAGTGATGCAGATTCCCGTCGGGAAGCACTACTGTAAAGTGAGGAACTTCAACAGCACGGACGTGAACTCCGTCGTTACGAATTACTATCAGACGGGCGCCGCGTCCATCAATTCGTTGGTCATCATCGAATTGCTAATGGTAGGTACATTTTTTATTTTTTATTAATCGAAATTGAGAAGCTTTGACGGTTGTACCCTCGTCGATTCGTCCTCAGATGATCATGGAGGAGCCTCTGTTCAATCAGCTGAGGACCCTGGAGCAGCTCGGCTACGACGTCGTCTGTACCCAGAGGTACAGGCACGGGATCCTCGGGTACACGATCACGGTCTGCACCCAGGCCGACAAGTTCACCACGGAGCACGTGGACGAGAGGATAGAATCCTTTCTGAAAACGTTCAACGACAATCTGAAGGAGATGTCGGAGAAGGAGTTGAACGACGCCAAGGACTCGTTGACCAAATTGAAACTGCGCCTGGACGTTGACTTGGAGGAGGAAGTTTACAGGAACTGGGAAGAGATCACCAGCGGCGATTACATGTTCGACAGAATTGAAAACGAAGTGGCCGTGATCATNGAGGACCCTGGAGCAGCTCGGCTACGACGTCGTCTGTACCCAGAGGTACAGGCACGGGATCCTCGGGTACACGATCACGGTCTGCACCCAGGCCGACAAGTTCACCACAGAGCACGTGGAGGAGAGGATAGAATCCTTTCTGAAAACGTTCAACGACAATCTGAAGGAGATGTCGGAGAAGGAGTTGAACGACGCCAAGGACTCGTTGATCAAAGTGAAACTGCGCGCGGACGTCGACTTGGAGGAGGAAGTGGAGAGGAACTGGGAAGAGATCACCAGCGGCGATTACATGTTCGACAGAATTGAAAACGAATTGGCCGTGATCAAGTCTATCGAACTCGACGAGATCAGGGAATGGGTGAACACTCATACGATCGATGGGAATACTTCGAGGAAGCTCAGCGTGCACGTCGTAGGAGCCGGCAAATCTGGCGACAAGGGCGATAACGGAGACGTCGAAGAGATGTCAGAGTGTCTGAGTAAGCCGAATCTTCTGAACTCTGGAATGATTAATTGAAAATATAACAGATCTTAATATTGATGGTTCTTCTTGCAGCCAGTTGTTGTCCGAAGAAGGAAGACAGTGGAAACGGGAAGTACTCGATAATCTATGTTGCCAAACCGGAAGACAGTGAAGGAGCCTCGACGAACATCACCGACATCCAGGAGTTCAAGAATAAATTGTTCTGTTACCCCGTCGTTCATACTACGCTGTAATATTGAACATGTAGCACGGTCATCGCTCCGTCAGGCTTATACTTGTCTTCGGAGCGCTCCTTCGTTCCACNCAAGAATAAATTGTTCTGTTACCCCGTCGTTCATACTACGCTGTAATATTAAACATGTAGCACGGTCATCGCTCCATCAGGCTTATACTTGCCTTCGGAGCGCTCCTTCGTTCCATAGCCCATAATATATTAAACGAAATTGGCTAACAGAGAAATAAAAGTGTAATATCGAAGTCTTGGCCGTTTCTTCAATTTTCCTCCGGTACCTGAAAAATGCTTAAAATCATTTTTATTAGTATAATCGACGTAATAGTTGCGAATCGTAAAAATGACTCACTTATTCTTTTTTTTTATAGTTCTTTTAATTGTATTCAAGACATGACAACACGTTTCAATAAATCATTATTAAACTTCCGAAAATGTCAGCCAACCATCGTCGAGAATCTCTCACACGAACAGCTTTCCTTTTTACAAATGCTTTCTGACCGTAAAGTTTGTTTCCTTTAGTTTTCGTTTCGAACCTCGTGCAGCGCGATCCGCGTTTGCAATTTCTTTATCTATTCCCCAAAACTCAACAGAGAAATCNTACTTTGCATGTGTGTCGTGTAATTGCATTTTTATACAAGAAAAAACGAAGGTAAATATGTTCATATACTTTTTCTCATCTCGGTAAAAGAAACAAACTTGATCGCATCTGTCGTTGGAGAAACTCCTCTGCTCGATCTCGAACAAAATCGATTTCGCGTTCCCAATGTTGTGATCCGTGATTCCTTTTAATTCGCAGTTCCCCCCCCCGGAAGAAAGAAAGAAAGAAAAATCGTTCAGCCGTCGGCAGAGCAGTTTGTGATCCAAGGGACAGATTTACAGAGAGGACGAAAAAGAACAAATTATACGTCGATGCGATTTGAATACTCTAAAGTTTTCGTTACAACATCCATTAAAAGTGCATTTTGCGTTTAATATTTCGAATAATTATTTGAATATACTGGTAGATTTTTTTTCGCTTCGTAGTTATTATAGAGTTTGCCACTACATGTATTACAATGATTACCTCCTACATTTTTTTTCCAAATACGTATTTCCGCTTTAAGAGTACTTTAAACGTGACATTTTTTTTTTTTTCTTAGCTTTATAATAATTTTTTTTNTGAATACTCTAAAGTTTTCGTTACAACATCCATTAAAAGTGCATTTTGCGTTTAATATTTCGAATAATTATTTGAATATACTGGTAGATTTTTTTTCGCTTCGTAGTTATTATAGAGTTTGCCACTACATGTATTACAATGATTACCTCCTACATTTTTTTTCCAAATACGTATTTCCGCTTTAAGAGTACTTTAAACGTGACAATTTTTTTTTTTTCTTAGCTTTATAATAATTTTTTTCCTCGTTTGCCTCGTGTTTCCGCCAGCACTGATTCTCATCGTTCAACGGACTTTCCGATCGTCGATTTTCTCGCACGCCTGTTCCTAAATCATTCGACAACGCGAAGAACTGTTCGTTAATTAAATTTCCGCAACCTGCTCGCGCTTCCCTTTATACTTCATTCATTTAAGAAACGTGTACTTTTCTCCGGTTTTTTTCCAACTATAGCAAAAGCATACAGAATCAGCTCTGCTCGACACTAGACATGAATGGGGTAATATGTTACAACAGTAAGTTTACAAGATAGAATAATCCAACAAGAATACATCGATGTGATCTGTGTGTGTGTGTTACAAGAGTAATGCAAATGAACAATTGGAAGCCGGGTCGGTCCGGCGAAACGTGAGAGATCGACCGATCGCTTGTACTTTACTTTTGATCGTTACGTATACAATTTTAAACGCTTGTCGACGAACGGTTTGAAATACAGGTACGCTACTATTTATAATTGTTTCTATTGTCTGGATAAATGTCGAGGCGCCAACCGACCCGGCCTGAAAACGATCATCGACGAACTTTAGCGCGTGTGCTGTCCCTCGGGAAAGGGCCTTCCATCAACACTTCAAGACGATGAATTACAAAATTTCTGTGAACCTTCTCTTCCATTTCTTTTAAACGTACGCAATTACATTCCTCTTTAAACATTCGCGAATGGAGACTTCCCCGGAGGAATTTTTCAAAGATTCAATTGTATTCTAAAAATTTCCAGGGGCAGCACAGAGATTTTTCGTGTCTCTTCACACTTGGCGTCCCATACACAACACACATCCAATCGACTTATTTTATCCCGCGCTAGAAAAAAACAAAAAGAGAGAGTAAAACAGAAAAAAGAAAATGGAACGTACAACGATCGTCGAACCGTAAACGTACAATGGTTTTTTATACTCTCTGTGTTACGCACTCGGTATTTTTTTACTTCTCTTCCATTCATTCGTATTTATTTTTTTTTTAATGTTTTATTTAAATCGTCTCGTCTCTTACTTTGTTTTCTTTCTTGTCGCTTCTTTCCTTTAGCTATGAAAAATAATAGCAGAATATACGTTTATGTAATATTTAATAAGAATACATAAGGACGGGGCCCACATACATTTGCAGCTACATCGATAAGTGTTTTTTTTTTGTTATTATTATTATTATTTTTTTATTTTCATTCGTTACTTCGTCACTTTTTTTTTTTGGATTTTTGCTTTATTAATACTTTTTGCTTATTTACTGTCTTTGCTACCGTACGTGTTTTTTATTATTATTATTACGCTTTTTTTTTTACTTTTTAAATATATCTTGTTGATAGGGAATATGCAAGCGAAAACTATGGTAAAGAGAAACTTAAAATTTACGTTTTTATTGAGCGTCCGTAGCAACTCAATAGATTATTCATATATATCGTCTTCACTGCTCGTATTTTTATTTTCTTTTTTTCGGTTTATCATCGACAGGGCACTCCGTGTGTGTGTGTGTCTGTTTCTTTTCCTGCGTTCGTCTATTACAGCACAGTAAAGCGCGGCCGTACAGAAACGAAAATCAGAAGGAGAACGTCGGAACGTTTCGGTCTTTTCTTTTTTACTTTTAATGCCCATCGGTCGTACCTCTATCAGAGTGAATCAACAATGTAAACGCATTTCGTTTTACCGCCTTCGCGGCGATCGTTTAAAGCAATTGAAATTAAATCATTTGCTCCGTCTTTTTTTTACACATTATACCTTTTTCTCTATGCGTATATACAATATGTTTATGATCGTTTCGCGAGATCTAAGGCTCTACTAGTAAAGTGATTACGAATCAAACGAAGAACGAAAAGACTTGATCGAAAGAGAATTAAGAACGCGCGATACGTAATCGAAGCAGGCGTTTCGTCCGCTTATGACAATCGTCGTCTCTGACACTCGCTGCGTCGAGAATTACAAGTTGTACAATTATTTAGTATAGCTCGGTCTAAAACGAAATACAACGATAGCAGCGGTTGGCAAAAGAGATCGAGGGAATAGTTGACTGGAAATTGACGCGAGCTCGACAACGGAATATTAATACGCCTACGGAAATAAAGTATAGTCGCTTAATTCACGTGACTTTTATCATCGTCAATGTTCCAGCAGCCTCGTTGAAAAAGCGTTCCAAGGACGCGTCTTACNCTAAAACGAAATACAACGATAGCAGCGGTTGGCAAAAGAGATCGAGGGAATAGTTGACTGGAAATTGACGCGAGCTCGACAACGGAATATTAATACGCCTACGGAAATAAAGTATAGTCGCTTAATTCACGTGACTTTTATCATCGTCAATGTTCCAGCAGCCTCGTTGAAAAAGCGTTCCAAGGACGCGTCTTACTTTTAACAATTAATTTTTCACTGTTCGCTTCTTCTGTTTTTTTTTTTTTTTTACCACAACGACATACAACGTTTCGAAGGTCGAGTTTACAAGTGAAATTTTTTCGTTTTTTTAAATTACGCAAGGAGAGATTATTCGCGTTGTTTCTTTCTTGTTTTCTTCGTTTTTATATTCGTTCCGCGCGGGAACGTTCGTCCTGTGTTAAAACTCGTTTCGTCGTGGGCCCCTGTTTTTCTTCGTTTCAAACTACGTTTGCTCGGTTTACAACGAAAAGGCAGGCACGGGTATCAGGCGCGCACCTGGTCTTTTAACGTCGATCAGTTTTTCCATTTTTTATCAATTGTTACATTAATATTGTTATCATTATTATTATTATTAATATTTATTCCTCTTTTCTTCTGCGCTTAAACACGTTTACATTTTAAACATCGTTCTGCTCTGTTGTTGTGTTTTTATTTCCGGTAAATCTGGATTTGCTTACATCCGTTACTTTTTTTCCTCCTCCCCTCCCCGTTTACATTTGCGTTTTTCTTTTTTTTTTCATTGTTATTTATTATTCGCATCGTGGTTTCGCTCGTTTAAATTATTTACTCATTTATTGCGTTACCTCGTGTATCAGTGCAGCGGCGACTGACCGTTTTTCTGTATTTATACGTATTTGTCTTTTAAACATCGTTTCATTTTTCACATTTTGTATTCTCCGGTTTTGCGTGTACAGATTTCAGGAAAACAGAAATCTCAGGTCGCACCCCCGGACTCCGTCTCGTTGTCAGTTGAACGCGACGGGAAACAATTTCTATCAAACCACGAGAGAACGGAATCGAAGGGCGACTCGCAAATACATTTTCAATTAACTGTACATCGGGACGATCGAATGAAAATTCATCCGTCGGCCCTGAAATCTCTTTTTTGTTACACATCATTTTAAGTCGTGAACGATCGGCGTATTTTATATGAATTTGTTTTCAAATTGTTCAAGAAGGATTACGCGATCTCTTTGCTATACATTTACATATGTACGTCGATGGATATTATTATTATTACATGTTACTGTACTCGGAAAACAACGTGTGTGTGTGTGAGTGTGTGTTGAAAATCGTCGAACGACAGCAATTTTCATCGATACGCACCGTCGTGTCGCTCCCATCGACCGTGGGAACGTACCGCGTTGCTCGTTTTCAATCTTCATCGCATATTATTTTCGTTATCGAATCGCAAATTGGGAAAACTGTTTATTATATGCATACGCTGGCGTAGCTCGCAATCGAAGCTGACATTCAGTTTTTTGTTGAAATCGTTTCTAAATTTTTCATTTGAATTATTTGTTCGGTTCGCAAGTGGCTCGTTCCAAGACACCGCTTCGGAGACACAGAAGAATTAACGATTTTCACCTAGTATTATTTTATAATATTAAACCACGGATGTCAAAAACGTGTTCAACATACCATCGTCTTTTCTAAAGCACTTTTTTCCACCGTCGAAATCCCTTCCGAATCCCGTCCGATCTTCTATCGTCATTCTCTCTCTCTCTCTCTCTTTCAGGCTCAGTTTTCAACCGTCGCTCAAATTATATAAAGTTTCTCATTGTCTCAATGCATTTTCTTTGTTTGTTTGTTTTTTTTTTTACGCAATAACAAATCTACAAAAATATAACATTTTTATCTTATCTCTCGTTATATTATCTCGATAAATGATTTGCTCTCTCTCTCTCTCTCACATTCGCTCTGCCTTTCTCTCTCTCTCTCTTTCTTCCACATTTTCCCGGTCGTCCCATTCTCTCCCGCGCTTTCCCTCCCTCTCTTTCGCTCCTCCTCGTTTTCACAGTATTTCCTCACTGGTTTTCGTTTCAATTAAGACATCCTCTGTTTGCTTGCTCGTCGTCGTTTCTCTTCTCCTCTTAAATAAATCGTGTTCCGTCGTGCTGTCTTGTTCTCGCTTTACATCTCCGAGCGAAGGTATCTCTCCCCGACTCGATCCATCTTTGGTAGAAAGTCCTCCCGACTATTCTACGCATAAATAGTAATCTCCTCCCCATCCATCCTTTAAACATGATCACCATATAGCCGCGCGATTATCGCCGGGCCGCTCATATATATATATACACATCAACCTCGCGCTTTCGTCACTTCTAAAGTAACTACTTATTCGTATATACATTAAAACGGGGGACACCGCGCGTCCCCTGGAAAATACGCCAAAGTAGGCACACGATTTCATGGAAAAACCGAAAATCGAATCGTCCGTCGTCTAAAATTCACACCCGGGTCAGAAAGTAATTCATATGTCAGCTAAATTCCGACACAATTATCGTCGCACGCTCTATACTCGTAGAACGTCCGGCGAGAATCGTACAGAATCGTCGGTACCTCGATAATCTGAAACTCAGGCAAGACTGTAATTTCATAAAAAACGGCGTATTTTCTAAGAGACGCCGGGAGGCCGCGGGAGCAACTCTTTCAGAGAACGTCGGCCCTCGTTTTTCCAGCTGAGAGAAATCCGAGGATCGATTGCTCCCGCGGCGCGCAACGTGGGTCCGCGGGCACATGTCTCTTACACGCCAACTGCAACAGCAAATAAATATATCGATCGGGCCGCGTACACGCGACCCCGGAAACACGGCCGGCGCGTGTACGCGGCCCGACACGCGTTTAACATCCCACGTTTATATACATATCTTATGTTTCTCCGTGTAAGGGCGAGGGACCGCGTTCCAGCGTCGGGCCTTATCGTGCTTCCAGGATAAAATGTGCGATTCGATAAGACTTTTGTATCTTGTACCTAACTTATACTACCCAATTGAATTTGCCAACGAATTGTTTCGAAGTGTTTGATGCCCGGGCCAGACGCTGGAACGCGGATTCGACGCCCTCGTGTTTCTCACAGTCACACATTCGTCTCTCTCTTAACACGCATAAACAGCAGTTTTCTCCCGCACGTTCACTCTCTCCCTCGCACTCGCTTAAACGTTCGCAATCTTACGTATAGTACATACGCTATCGGGAACCTCTAATCTAAATCATATATAAATATATATTTTACCTATATGAAAAGCATCAGTCTCCATTTGCCAATGACCGTCTCAGTATCCTGTTCCTATTCCTAAAAACACGGTGTCTTACAAACTATCCCAGCCATAGAGTTGTCATCGTCGTCACCCGTCGTTCGTCCGTCCGTCCGTCCGTCGATCGAAATCAATGTCCAGCGCGCGGCGTCGTCGATCGAATTGTATCTGATCAGAATACTGAGACCGGTCAACGCGAGCGTTTCATATAATACCGGAAAATATATATTTTCATTGTAAAAAAAATAATCACACTTCTTAAGAATTAAATACTTATTAGCAGCTGACGACTTGTTCTTCGTTCTTAGTAAAATTAGCGCACGCATACACTAATCAGTCGAGTTTTCTCATCCTTGAACGGTGATCCGAGCGGAGTACATTTGTTATTCTTCTTAGACTAAAAACACGTTCGCGTTCG
>SMSR01006773.1:8286-35980 GCA_019453355.1 Ceratina japonica | reverse complement strand
GTATCACGTGGATTTAGCGATTTTTATGTATTTAAGCCAAAGTTTGACGACGGTACAAGGATGGTGTGACCACAGGAGATGCGTTGAATATTAAATTCAATTTGTTTCCTTCGCAGACGCCGCGAAGCGTCATGTGTTTCCATCTCGCGAATTTACATAAATGACTTATGGTCAACGAGTATTACCCTCCGCGGCGGGATGGCCTGCTCGGATATCTTTGATGTGACGTTCGCATAGGGATTCAAATGAGGGATGGTCGTTATGAGGCCGGGTGTAGAATATCATACGCGCGTATTTGGTTTCTTCCCACGCACATGCGTGTGCCGCGGCTGGGTGTTTTCATTACGACCTCAAATTAGAGAATTCCAGACTGCACGAAATTTTAGGAATTTCCTCAGGATTTTTTTTTTATGTACACGCAACAATGTTGCAAGTACATTGCAAACTTTCCAAGACATTCTATTAAAGTCTAGCTGCCGAGGTAACGAATATTCAAGCCATGTGCCGAAGCAACAGGAGTAGCGAGGAGGAACACGACTCATGAAACATAATCCCAGATTTCCTATAAAGATTATCAACGCTGACCATCAGGATCAAAAGGGGAGGACCAAAGTAGAAGCTGCGTAACGAGGAAGGGTGCAGCACCAGATAATTACAATTTTTCACTCATAATTAACTGTCACCAGCTATGTACCGAATAAATAACCAACGTAGAAGCAGAAATTCATCATCCGACGCGCTGTCGTCCTAAAACTGACGGCCGTGTAGTCGCTGTAATTAATTCCATCAATTGTGTAAACCAGGATTTTGATAATCGCGATAAATAACAATCTGAAGGTGTGTACCCATTTGTATCGTGTCCCTGTATCGTTTTATCGTTGTGTACCGTAGTGACGTACCATCGTTACATGCGTATTATACATCATCGTTCATAAATCTTGTCACGTTGTGAAGCATACAGAGTACATCTATTTACAACAATAAACCTCACTGATTCCATAAAAGAGAACTTAGAAAAATAAATTGCAATTTGTTGAAATGCTCGAGTCGATTAATTCAGTAATCCTCATAAAATAAACAATTTCTATACATATATCTTCTAATGGGACACGAGAGTAATCGAATCTTTTGTACGACTTTGTTCTTTGTATCTTTAGTGAATCACACGGTATAATAGAACGAGGTGCTGAAAATTTATAATATCTTAATGAACAATCAACGAGAATTCTCTTATATCAAATTCCAATAAAGTTTAGAACTATCCGTATATACAATCATGGATGAAATTCTGGCTTACAATTTATATTCGCTTTCTTGTATTTTAGCATTTGAAAATNTGTTATACATCATCGTTCATAAATCTTGTCACGTTGTGAAGCATACAGAGTACATCTATTTACAACAATAAACCTCACTGATTCCATAAAAGAGAACTTAGAAAAATAAATTGCAATTTGTTGAAATGCTCGAGTCGATTAATTCAGTAATCCTCATAAAATAAACAATTTCTATACATATATCTTCTAATGGGACACGAGAGTAATCGAATCTTTTGTACGACTTTGTTCTTTGTATCTTTAGTGAATCACACGGTATAATAGAACGAGGTGCTGAAAATTTATAATATCTTAATGAACAATCAACGAGAATTCTCTTATATCAAATTCCAATAAAGTTTAGAACTATCCGTATATACGATCATGGATGAAATTCTGGGTTACAATTTATATTCGCTTTCTTGTATTTTAGCATTTGAAAATATATGCAAAATCTGATCTAATAAATAGATTATATGTCAATGTACTTCATCAAATTTTTGTCAAATTCCAATATAAAAATAATGTAACTAAAGATGTTCATGTTTCACTATTACATGAAAATCTTTTTTATCCCTGTACTAGAAAATATGTACTAGAAAAATTGAATATTCATGATTTATTGTATTGTATAATCTTAAGTTATATGATTACGACTATACATATACGCAATTTTTTTAGTAATTTACAATGTTTCAATTGAAGTGGTTGCAGATGTAAAATATTCGTAGACTATTTTATATTTTCTATGGTCAAGTGTCACCGTCTACTTCACTGTTTTTTCCTGATCTTCTTGTCTACTACTTTTAAAGACCTATTCTTGCATCCTTTCACCATACAACTATACTTGAGTTCACGAGAGAATAGACTTGTTTCGCGCAGCCTGGAGGTAGTGAGGATAACCAAATACGTAGATCCGCGTAGCAGCGACAAAATGGACACGATTAGACAGAAAATAATGATCGAAAATTCATCTTCGCACAAGCCGTTTCTCTCGTGAACTCAAGTATAGACATTTGCAATTCTTATACGAAACTTATATAACTTTTTCAATGCTTTTTATGACCATAAACACCGTGGAAATATGCGAACGTTCCTTGAAGAGTACTTCACTTACTGACCATACAAAACGACTAAAGTCTTGGATACCCTNACATGAAAATCTTTTTTATCCCTGTACTAGAAAATATGTACTAGAAAAATTGAATATTCATGATTTATTGTATTGTATAATCTTAAGTTATATGATTACGACTATACATATACGCAATTTTTTTAGTAATTTACAATGTTTCAATTGAAGTGGTTGCAGATGTAAAATATTCGTAGACTATTTTATATTTTCTATGGTCAAGTGTCACCGTCTACTTCACTGTTTTTTCCTGATCTTCTTGTCTACTACTTTTAAAGACCTATTCTTGCATCCTTTCACCATACAACTATACTTGAGTTCACGAGAGAATAGACTTGTTTCGCGCAGCCTGGAGGTAGTGAGGATAACCAAATACGTAGATCCGCGTAGCAGCGACAAAATGGACACGATTAGACAGAAAATAATGATCGAAAATTCATCTTCGCACAAGCCGTTTCTCTCGTGAACTCAAGTATAGACATTTGCAATTCTTATACGAAACTTATATAACCTTTTCAATGCTTTTATGACCATAAACACCGTGGAAATATGCGAACGTTACTTGAAAAGTACTTCACTTACTGACCATACAAAACGACTAAAGTCTTGGATACCCTTTCCACTTCCACTCACAAATTCCAGCAACAGTAAACCGTACTTTAAGTCCATGATACACAGCTTCACCTAAAATTCCTAATTTTACTGGTTCCTTCCTCCTCGCAAGGTTACGGTACAGTAATAAATGCGTAGGTTACGACGTTCAGCGCATAATAACGAGAGCAACAACGACGACTCCCCTTCGTCGATTTGATTTTGCGCGGCGCGAGTCGTCCGTTCGTCGCGGGGCGCGAAGCATTCTCGCGTGTCTCTGTCGTGAAAATGGTCCCCTATCAGAGGCGGGCTTTATCAGATAAAGTTGCGCTATCGGTCTTGGCAAATAAGGGAACGCTGACAGTTGGACGGTGACACACAGTGCCCGTTGTTACGGAGACGTACGTGCCGCGACGGCTATTTTTTTTCCTCTCCCTCTGCGCCGCGCGTCCGTAATTTCAGTTTCGCCCATTACCGCTTTTGCAAGGACGAGAACAACCAGCCAAGTGAGTAAATCCGACGCAATCGATTTTTACATACACGTATACACGCGTGAGATTAATACAAGTGTATTATGCTGTGAATAAATAAACATCAGGAGACGTAAGTCTCGCCGAAAGCGAAAACAATTCGGTCGATGAACTGAAATTAACATGTACATGTTTGAAATTTTTGAAAGTAGTATTCGATATTATAATGACACGCCTAAATTTATTTTACATCATCGATTCCTTATAGTATACGTACGATGATTAAAGTGTGATTGTTTGTAGATATCTCGACTGATAATGAGCCAACTGATTAAATACTTCACTTATCTAACCTGAGTGGTATCTGTCTTGAATTCCTCTTATCGTTACCTTATCTACTCTCTAGCAGTGCATTGTAATATAAATTGTCGAAATAAATTTTAGGTTATAAAATTAAAAAATTGTTTTAACACTAGATCATGGATAGTCTTTATCCGAATCTCCAAGAGAGATTTAAAAGCGAGGGCCTCTGCCCGATTTGTCTAATGGAGATGGAACTGGCACCCAGATATGTGTGCATCAATCAACACACAATTTGCCACCGCTGCAAACCTTATTACTACGACTGTCCCACGTGTCACTCGCCGTTGGAGATGCAAATGCCGTCTCCAAATACATCTTGCGCGCCACTGCCACCGACCCACTTCATGCCTCATCCACTGCCACCGAAATTCCACGGTCCAACGGCGCCGCCGGTGGACCAGTTTCAGGCGCACGAAAGAAGCTGGTACCCACCTGCGCCCACCGAATATCAGGAGCTGAAACCTTGCAGATACGCCCATCTCGGATGCTGGGTGAAAGTACCAATACGCTTGGCGGATCTACACGAATCTCGGTAATAGTGTACTGGTTACTATGAAAGTGGTGCAAGTCAAAAAAGAAAAGGGATTGACAATTTCATATGTATTATGTCACATAAATTTATAATTCAATGTTAAAGAAGAATTTTTGTTAGTACACAGGTACCTCAAACGATTTTGTGCCAGTTCCACTTGCACGTGGCGCCATGAATGGTCCAATATTGTTTGAGGTGTCTGTACAATCTTTTTGATATACCACTTTCATAACAACTGGTAAAATATTCGAATCTATATGCATCCTATGTGCACATTCTATGTACTAAGAAGATATTAGTATATAGATAATAATATGATATATTTCCTCGGAGTTCTATGCTAGGATCTGCAATATCGATTTCAAGGATAATAGGATGAGTCGATGTAATATGCTGTAGCTATCTTTATAATTTGAAATCCTTCAAATTTAGGTTCAATACAGAATTGAAAAATATTATAAGAAAATGTGATTAATTGAATTTATTATTCATCCGCTATAGATATCTGACACATAAGTATCTGTGTCTATTTTTATTCTGTTATTGAACTATAAAATTTAATAATAAAAGAAAAATATCAAACTTTTCAAAAGTAGTATATTGTCCAAATATGTAGAAAATAGCCACATGCTATAAAATCTGTAGCTTTGCTTTAATATTTGGAATGACGAATTGGGGGGTGTATAATGTATTATTTCGAAGAGTTTAGTCCAACATGATCACGAAGAAAGAAATATCGAGAATCTTGTCCACAAAGCAATATCTTTGATACATGTTCTTAAGATTACAAATCCATATATATCATGCATTAATATTTAACCGTGAAACTAGTTACTTCAAGTAAATAATTCTTATTCTAGTAAGGTCGGCTACAGACCAACGTAATGTACGGTATCCGCGCAAAATCCACTTGAAAGAAAAATCGAATCGGTTTTACGACCTGGCGCACACTGAATGATGAACAAATCGGCAAATCCCGCGCATGAATGCTGGCGCGTAAAAACGAAAACGAAAAGAGTGAAAAAAGAGAAGAAGGAAATACAGGTTTAGCAGTACTCGATGTTTTTCAACGTTCCTTAGGCTTGGTGTTTCGGGCATAAACCCTTGTAATTATTTCAGAGGTAGTGTCGGACATGCAGTACTTGAGACGTGAATCGGACCGCCGTTGTTCACATTTTCGAAATGAGAAGGATTTTCTCTTGAAAATCAGTTTTATAAATAATATAGTTATACATATATCTTAGCAAAAATTGGGTAAATACGTTAAAGAAGTCTTATTAAGATTGTTCCTTCATCATAAATAAATTTCACTATGTCTAATTGAGCGAACAATTATATGCACAAAAATAATAATAATATGACATATTACTGCTCAAGTAGATTGAAATAATTAACAAATGTATGTGCCTTAAAAAGCAGAAAAAGGAATATGTTATATACATAGATGTGGAACCGCTTTCCACATCCATTATTATTTATAGTAAGAATTATTACTTATTTTGGGTAAGAAATGACTAAAACATGCAAAATATTAAGTTTACTCTGAAGAATCTGTGGATGGGTGCGGGAATTCGCGTGCGTGGTTCGTGGTTCAGGCTAGTTAACATGAACCAAACATGAGATTCGTGAGTGTCCAATCATAAAAGTCGACACTTCCAAATGGATTTTGTGCGCTTTGCACCAACGCATTCGCCTAGTGTCGATGTCTTTTGCCCGCTTAAACTGTGTATTCCTGTGTGGATGATATTTATAAATCTGTAGTTGACCAATTTTTGGATAGGACATTAGAGCATCAAATTAAATTTATCATACTACTTTTTCAATATACTGAGATTTAGCACAAACAAACAAAAAAGAACTAATAACAGTTATTAGTTCATACAAAAATATAAAAACAGTTATTAGTTCTTTTTTGTTTTTATGTCGCCGCTTATACTAAAATAAAGATACTATAGATGGAATTATCGTCATCCGTCGAATAAATAGAAAATTATTGGAAACTAGTATATTACTCCGAGTCAACTGTCAACAGAAACTTATAAAATTGTGTTCAACGCTTGTTTCCACACGTTTTAGATGTCAATTCCGACCTCACTTGGAGGAAGAAAATCTACCCACGGACATGGCGCATAAACATGACGACTTGGTCGAGTGCACCTATCGCGTGGTCGGGTGTAAGGTAAAAACGTCACCGTGGAGAATTTCGATTCATGAACAACACTGTATCTACAAAGATCGTTTCGACGAGATGAGCATCAGCAACTCATTGGACCGGGCCACGATCTCGTCGAATGACGATTTCGGTGATCCTGGGGAACTAGTCGAATGTAAATACAGAAGGTACGGTTGCATGGTAAAAATGCCCAGAAGACGGAAATTATTGCACCAAGAGAAATGCAACTATCGTGAGTACCACGACGGAAGCGACGATTCCTCGCCGGATCGCGGGTACGATCCGGACCAACAAGTTCCATGCAAATGGACTGAATACGGTTGCAGAGTGAAACCGAAACGCAGTCGTTTCGAAATGCACGTGGAAAAATGCAATTACAGGATGGAGAGGTGCGCTTACAGGAATTACGGGTGCACTGCCATTGTCCACCCGTCTGCGAAGTACGCTCACGAAAGAAATTGCGAATTTGCTAATTAAACGTTTCGTGAAGAAACCACGACTGTTTCATTATTGTCAATAATACTGGTTTATTAATTAAATTATTATTACTATTAAAATTTCATTGTTTTTTGTCACACAAGGTGTGAAAAGCATTTGTACTGGATTTATGTGTGCAATATTCGTCTTCCATCGTACAAGGTTTTCTGTTTAACATGCAGATGCATATTTACTAACTACTGTATATATATATATTATACATATATTTAAACATTGAAGAGCGTATCATACTTATAAATTTTCTGAACTATTTTGCTCATAGGACATTTCGTTCCAATCAACGTATTAGAATTCTATTTTCTCGATTTCGATTGTTCAAGATTCGAAAAAGTTGAAATGAGAGTCCAGTACACGGATCATCAACTATACATATGTTGGAGTACATATCTTTATAAGAAATCAACAGTTCATAATAATTTTCTGCTTTCACATTTTTCACAAAAAAATTTACATTCTTGTAAAAATTTAATCTATTTCTTTGAATTGAATTTTACTGCTATATCTAAATTAAATTCACGCTATATTATATTATCTATTATTTTAAGTTAATTATTAATTATTTCATTATTAAATAATACATAGCACCATTACAAAAAGACTATGGGTAATGGGAAAAATTCGATTACAAATTCGAAATGAAAAAAATTTTATAATCGGTGTAAATATTCTTTGTGAGAAAGATCATGTTGACCAGTGCAACAGTACATCAAAGAATTCTTAACGAGACAGGTACATTTTCTTACATTCGCAGAGCGCGTTTCGTAATAAGTGGCGAAGCGTTCTTAATCTTCTTAGCGCATAACGGGAAGACGTATAAGATGCCTCCCTCCCGAGTATCGATTCGCATCTAGCTGTGCACCATGTCGAAAGATAGTTCAAACATATTCAACACCATGCTATTAATTACGTTACTATCAATTAACTCAGCTTAGCCGAAGAGTATTCTGTCCACGTGAGAGTGACTTACGATCGAGGAAACAAGAATCAAATCACAATTATGTACATATGTATATGAAATTTAAAAATGCGTGTAAATAAATATTGAACTAAACAACTACAACAATGCTGTTCTAATTATTGAGCACAAGTTAACAGGTGGCCTTCTTTCGCATCGATTCGTTCTGTCACACACACACACAATGAAAACGAGCTTAATCCTCAATTTAATTGGTCCTCATTAACCTCAACCCAAATCACATTAATCATTTAGAATACATGTTGGTTATCGTGAAAATGGTGTAAGTCAACAAAGAGAATTATGATTTTCATTCCTATCATGTAACAACAATTAATATTTAATTAGAAATTGTTGATAACATATGCATGTACCACGGAGTAGAACTCTTTTTGTTTTTCGTAATGTATTCACAAGAAAATGGATGAATCTTTTGCTGTGTGCCATTCCCAGGAACTTTACAGATTATACGAGGATTATTCGCTCCCTAACTCGGCTTTAGTCTATCCTTCATCGACGTGTTCCTCTCGGTTGTATCGCGAATGTGATAGTGAAACTTACGCTGCTATTCGGGGGATGATCTGGAGCATGATCGCCCGGAACGGTGGCGTGGCTGAGATATCGAACACCTGGAGGCTAATGGCGTGCAGCCTCCCTAACCGTTTTACGCTGTTTGCAACGCCTACGAGGACGTTTATAGCGAGCATTTATAAAGGGCGACGAAAAAAGCTTAGGAAGCGGAGTCTTGAACGTGCAGCTCCGCGTCTCGCGTCGTGTCGGTAAAAAACGCTTGTTCGGACGCTCTACGACGAGGAACGGCGTTAAAATAATTAATTGCGGGTCCGTTTACGTTCGCGTTTTGTCATGCAGGTTAACAGGTTGCTCGTCAGCATGCCAACAACGGAAAATTGAATCTTCAAGTAGAACGATAAGAATAATTGCTGAGAAAAAGATTTATGAAAGAAGAAGTATAAAGACTTTAAATCCACATTTTTTTTTAACATTGTTTTAACATAGCGTGTGCATGTTTAATCCTCCTAGATAAAGTAAAATGTATAAATCTGAACTAATATGTCCTACGTTTGATTATCTTGTGTATTAGGCAAACTCGTGTTTTTTAATACAGCACGAAAAATTCAAGGAAAAACTCGTCGACGACTAAATCTCAAAAGATCTTATGGATGAGGGTATGCAACTTTTCGGATACTACATAAATATCGAACGAAGTAGAGATGGATAAACTCTTGTCCGTCCATACTTCGCAAGAATTGTCGACATCTCAGTCAAAACTTTGATGATCAAACCTGACCCGGCCGATGGACAAAAGGGAGTAGAAGCTATTTTACATAGTAAAGACCAAGGAGACTACCAGGCACCGCGACCCAACCAGATTTTTAAAGAGGATAGTCGCCTTTAAAGATAAAGAGACACTACCTTACGACCGAAGGCGACACGGCGTCTCAGTTTCTTCGCACTTCATTTATATAATTTTTCATTATTATCATACACATTCACAATATTGATATTATGATAAAAATGGTTAGAAATTAAATAGTGAATTCATAAATTATGAATTTGATTAAATGATTAAAACATTTGTAATGTAAAATAAAATGAAATCTGCTATAAGATTCCTTTTACTTTAGGAGTAATATGCATGTTATACATTTAATATACTGCAGAGTTATATGCATTCCCTGTTTTTTCTGCACATGTATACGAAATATTTATTTAGTAAGGTATCGTGCACGTAATTTAAACAATTTGTCATTTGCTTTTACATATCGCTAAATGATTAAGTGTTTTCGTTATCCCAGATGTATGAAACATCATAAAAAAATTCAGAAGACATTGTCAAAAACATGAAGCAATGAAGTCTATTATTTAATGTGAATGATTTATTTTAATATAATTCTCTTATAATGTACTCATGTAATATTAATAAGAATTTTAATTAACTAAATTGACATGCATCGAACAAAAATTAAGTAGAAAACAACGTTTGACATTGCCATTATCTTTTGAAAGCAGAGACTGTCAAACCTGATTTTACTTTATTATAAATCTTGTTTACATTCATTAATTTTGAATTCAATTCAATAATAGTATTCGACTGATAAGTAGATATTTCTCATTTTGAAAATTTGTAATTTGAGGAAGAAAATGACGATTCATATGCATCAACCTAATAATTTCTCTGTCAATACAGAAAAACCGTAGTCTATGATCAATTATGAGTTTATAGGAGAATGCATGTAAAAAAATATTGTCAAACGTAATTAATTTGAAGCACTGTCTCCTCCGATTCAATATCGAGGTCTGTAACAACTATATTGAAAGTATAAATAAATCAGAGTGGAACGATGAAAAGTGAAATCAGTAGGCGTATTCAAGAATCTGGAGGAGGAAAGATGAATCTAGCGACCTGAACGGGGTTCGCCGCCGGTGGTCGGGGTGGGAAAGGGTAGCGCAAGGGGCGCGAGTAAATTGCACCCCTGAGGAACAGATCTGACGAGTGGCACGAAGGGCCACGGCAAGTCAGAAATCAGCCGACTTTAATTAAGACGCAAGTGTCTTTTGCTTATAGTTACACCCATCTCTTCAGAGGAAATCATACAACCCAAAAAGATGTGTTTATTACAGTAAAAAAAAAATAACAAGGCCTCGCTTGTTTCGTAAACAATAGTCAAATTATTCGAGATATTGATTGGAAACTGTCGTTTTTACAGATTAATAGCTTATGGAATCATTCATAACTTGAAGAAAGGGACTTCGAGCACGACGTATGATATAAAAATATATATATCTTTTCCCCTAAAAAAATGCTAATGTTTCCGCGCCTAAAGTGAATTTAACGACGGGCGAGGAATTGTCATAGGAAATCCAGACACAATATCTCAGTCGAAATCGCCCGTCGTCTGACCCAGGAATCGACTTAATGCATGTATTCATGCGATAAGCTCGTACTTTGAATCAGAAGCAAAGACGCGAGAATACGTGTCGCGAGGGATTTCGACAAGGAGAGAACCCTTCTTGACAAAGCGCCCGCGACTCGTCAGATATCTTACTAGTTATTTCCGTTAAATACTCTTCAAATATCCGCAAATCCTTTCTGTAAAAGCACGATACCCTGCTGCATTAAGCTTGTCCCCGATGAAGCCCTTATGAAAACCATTTAGAAAGACGCTTTCCTTGGCGTCGACAATATTGACGTTTTATTAAGTCAACATAAACTAGGAAATTGGATGCTGTAGCGAGAATTGCGAACTTTTTTTTATTGGAACGAGTCTGAATAATAACCTTCTTTCAACAAAGCTCTTACGTACTGAACGCTTACAATAAAAACTCTTGATTTAAGATGATTATAGCGACGGTTACGATGTTGAGAATTAATTTATAGATTATTATAGATATGCTATAATTAATATACGTGAATATGTTTCAATTAATAATGATCTAAATATAGCTTTAACATAGAAGGCTTAAACGAAATCATTCATTAGATATATTAAACTTTTCAATTGGTGTTATTTTAACTGTTTTAACTAATAACTTTGCTTATTTTATTATCGACGTCTGTAGATAATTATAGTACATATAATTAGTTAAAACAGTTAAAATAATATCAGTTTAACAGTCTAATATATCTAATGAATGATTTCGTTTAAGCCTTCTACGGTAAAGCTGTATTAAGATCATTATTAATTGAAACGAATTCACGTTTACGCAACATATTTCACTTTCCCTTCGGAGCATTATCATACTCCAAATACCTAGAAATAAACGCGATTTAAAGCCAGCTAAGAATCTGAATTTACGACGTTCTCCATGGGCAAACTAATTTTCCACATATTGAGACATTCAAAGCCCTCGTGCAACACAGCAATTGATATTAATAATCGCTACGTTCCCACGTGAATTACCTGCTCGTCCCGTAATACAGTCCACCCGTACATCTGTATCCCCGCACGATTCCATAGTTCCCATTATCTATGTTTCGCCTACCGGTCTATCGATCACTGAAAATTGATCACGGAAAGCTTAAGCCTGCCTATAAACTGTGTGCGGCCGAAGAAGCCAGGCGTGCGACGACCGCAAGTTCGGAACCATAATTTTCTCACATAAATACATCTGTAGGTAAAACGGAGCCGAGGCTCGGGTCAGTCGAGAAGATCTGGAGCTCACACGCGAACTCCATAATTCACCGTGGCGTGGCATAGCGTTCCTCTCTCGATGCCACATCGTGGACGAGGGAAGCCAGTCGTATCTCAATTTTGTCAGGATATAACTATCAGCAGTTTCGGTAACGAGAAAATCCACGCCGGCACGGGATCCCACGAACGGAGTTTGCCGATGATTGGATACCATCGAAACATCTGATTCCGCAGCACGTGCGTGATTATCGTTCGCCAGTGAATCGTATCTACATCCCGGAGATTTATGGCGAACAAATAATCAGGCTATGCTCTATCGAGGATGATGATCACCGATTGTGATCCTGATTGCCTAAATAACTGATTAAGTCTTTCACGAGGTGAAAACTCTTGTGTAATGAATCCTCGCGAAGTTTGTGATAGAATGTCAGGACTGATGCCAATGGGATCAAGTTAGACAAGAAAATAAGCAATAAAGCATAAGTATATAAGAATTGACAGAAGTCATGAGTCCGGTTCTAACCTTTCCAGACACCTTGTATAAGCGAATCGTTTAATAAAATTTGATCTATCGTCCGAATGAATTGGTTTGTCTGCTACGCAGCTAATGAAATCTCTAAACTTTTTCCAACGTTTATTCCCGTTTCCCAGTGCTGTTACTTTAACAATGTTTCTGTGCACGTCCTTGACAAACGACTTCTGCGTTCGAGGTTTACAAAGTGGAGGGAAGCCCTTTCCANACCGGTCTATCGATCACTGAAAATTGATCACGGAAAGCTTAAGCCTGCCTATAAACTGTGTGCGGCCGAAGAAGCCAGGCGTGCGACGACCGCAAGTTCGGAACCATAATTTTCTCACATAAATACATCTGTAGGTAAAACGGAGCCGAGGCTCGGGTCAGTCGAGAAGATCTGGAGCTCACACGCGAACTCCATAATTCACCGTGGCGTGGCATAGCGTTCCTCTCTCGATGCCACATCGTGGACGAGGGAAGCCAGTCGTATCTCAATTTTGTCAGGATATAACTATCAGCAGTTTCGGTAACGAGAAAATCCACGCCGGCACGGGATCCCACGAACGGAGTTTGCCGATGATTGGATACCATCGAAACATCTGATTCCGCAGCACGTGCGTGATTATCGTTCGCCAGTGAATCGTATCTACATCCCGGAGATTTATGGCGAACAAATAATCAGGCTATGCTCTATCGAGGATGATGATCACCGATTGTGATCCTGATTGCCTAAATAACTGATTAAGTCTTTCACGAGGTGAAAACTCTTGTGTAATGAATCCTCGCGAAGTTTGTGATAGAATGTCAGGACTGATGCCAATGGGATCAAGTTAGACAAGAAAATAAGCAATAAAGCATAAGTATATAAGAATTGACAGAAGTCATGAGTCCGGTTCTAACCTTTCCAGACACCTTGTATAAGCGAATCGTTTAATAAAATTTGATCTATCGTCCGAATGAATTGGTTTGTCTGCTACGCAGCTAATGATATCTCTAAACTTTTTCCAACGTTTATTCCCGTTTCCCAGTGTTGTTACTTTAACAATGTTTCTGTGCACGTCCTTGACAAACGACTTCTGCGTTCGAGGTTTACAAAGTGGAGGGAAGCCCTTTCCGTGCTGAATTAAAATTTTTAATATAACCCTCCGAGCAGAGGACCAAACGCCTTCCCGATGTCGATAGAAATATTTCGTGAGAAGAAGGGTTGGCGAACGAAAAGGACAGGACGAAGAAAAGGCCGCAGTGGGAAGAAACGAATTTAATGAAACGCAAGAAACTCGAATAAAAGTGTATTTGTAATGCAAATACGCGTCGAACCGGTCCCTCGAGGGTCGAAAAATGAAAAGCCTCGAAACAGCCGGGAACGAAATTGACCGTCCCATCACTCTCTCGGTTAATCCGATTTCAAATTCTTCGACGTCTCCGAATCACGTCTGCAAACGTCCGTCGCGTCCTTGCCTAAAAATCCTGATTCCTTTCTTTTAATTACCTCGGGGACCCGACTGATCGTCAAACCGAGCGCGCACCCAGAATCTTTATTAAACGAAACCTGAACCCAAGCCCACAGTTGAACTTTGCGTTTGTGACTTCGGGTTTCGCGTTCGTAAGAATAAACAGTAAAGTCGCATAAACACTTGTAATATAATCTTATCTCGTATGAAAAGGAGCAGGTACAGTATCATTGTACATAAATTATGTAATTATATATGCAATAAACTATGCAACTAATTATGTAATAAAAAATCATGTATGACAAATCATACAATAGATAATGAATTGTTCCAGTAAAATTCAAATGAAGAAAAAATAAAGATTTTCACCTAATACTTTCGATTAAAAATGCGCGTTCTTTAAAGTTACCTTATTTCTTAATAAGAATTTAACATTGCAATAATCTGAATAAATATTTTGATACATAACCTTCTGATTAAAATACTTTCAATTTTGCATAAGTTATCAATTGCTAAATTCATGATTACTAAAGCATTGAAATTTGACATAAACAAATTTTATGATACATGATTAGTATCGATTATTTACAATTATTAAGAATGAATTTTGTATTTGATTTTTCCACTGTAGCAATTCATTTTTGAAAAGGTGTCTTAATAAATTTTATAATACTTAATAAAGTAATATAAAATGCCAATATGTATGGCATATGACGAATGGCATGCACGCAGCAATAATACGATACGTGAATATACTTTAAGAAATGAACAAAGTAGAACCTGTCCCAACGAAGAAGCGTTAGAAGTGGTTCCTTATATTTTACATATCATGTAGGAGACTTAAAAAATTCCATCTTGGGAAGAAAAATCTTAAAAGTTCTCGCCTTTTCAATTTATCTCAGCGAACACTCTGTCATCCTCTCCCGTCAGCTATAATAAAGCTTGTCAAGCCTTCACCGTCGATAAACCTCCATCGAGCGGATATCGTTCTTCCTTAAACCTGACGAGGAGTAAAAAAAGCCCGGTAGACAAATATTATCGAAGCTTCAGCCGGGAAGATGTTCACGCAGGAAAAGGAACGAAAGAGTGTATACGACGAGTGTCGAGAATCGAAGGAATCATTATTTACCGAGAGCTGGCTATTGTCCTCTTCGACGGATGCATTGTCGAATTAAGGGCTTTTGTGACAGCAAACGGTGGAGTCGCACAATGCGTTCGCTTCTCTTTCGCTCTTCAACATCTTTCTCTCGGCCCAACGTGCGGATTCCACTCTCTCTTCTCCTACTGCGCGTAATCCCTCCACGCGAATCGCTTTGACAGTTGCCTCGCAAATGAAAGCACTTTTCCGCCGAATAGACAAAATAAATCGAGTCCCTCGTACAATGTCGATGATTTCGTAACAATACGCGCCTACTCGACGTCGACCAACGCACGAATAAATACGCGACCCCGTCCAACCCCGCGTCTCGCTGCGCCGTTGCCAGACGATAAACCGGCGATCATTTTGTCCCTCTATCGAATATCCTGAGATTAAAACGATCTCGATCAGCCTCTCGGTTATCGTCATATGACGTCACTCTTATTTATTACACTGGTTATTGCTAAAGAAGTTATAGACAATACTTTTCTTCATTCTCAAATTATATTTGTCGAAAATGATTTAATTACTTTTTAATTTTTGTCTTGAATATAAAAATTAGTTATAAAAAATCTAAATTAATTTGTGTGCAATTCGGTAATATGTAGGTAGTCGATGCTGCAGCGCACACGGGTGGTCCTAATGTAAAAGGTTATTATTCAAAGCGTACTGGTACACGTTAATAACCGAGCAAAATTTCAAAGCATAGTGTGGTAACGAGAGCTAGAGGAAAATGGCGATAACGAAAAGCCTGTGTTCTTCCAGTGATTTATCGATGATAATTAAAGAGCCGAACGTCACCACCGGCTGCGTGTCGATGACCAATGGTCGCTGCGTGAGCGTCGTATTAATAGCACCTTTTAACATCCACCGCGATCCTTGCACCGGGCAGCCATTTCCGCCGTTAAATAAATACACCGGCCTAGCCGCGTCCCAATGTGCGACTAATTTTACCAGTGACTTTATGCAAATTGCCTATTGATATCAATATGCGAGGCGGTCGACCGCGCTAATAAAAATTTCATCATCACCGATCGTTTACTTGCTAATACTCTGCTTCCAAAATTAATAATTCTCTTCTCCAAATGGATCGATTTTGGTTTATTCTTGAATGCGTTTATGAAAAAACTATTACAAGGAATAAAGCAACATGTGACGCAAATTTTATGAAGGAAAATAGAGGGTGTTTCAGATAAATTAACTACCTTGGATAATTACTAAACGATACATTTCACAAAAATTGTAAAGCATAGAACTTGAAGAGCACGTGGTATGATAAGTACTTTTTATGGGTGGATACGTTTCAGAGATTACAAGGTCAACTTGATTATTTTATATAGAAAGACTTATTTCTTGTATCGAATAAAATTCTGAATAGAACATATTCTACATAAATATGCATGTATATACTTGTAAATCCTATATACAAAATTTATTAGCAACTTTCTTAACAATTTCTAATATCATCTTCTCCCAAAAGCAGTTCAAGAGAAACCGTACCTATCTTTTCATCGCGTTGCATTCAGGGACTTTGACGAACCAATTAAATAAATGGTCGTAAATTGTACAGGCCGCGACGTCTAGGGTGGCGTCTTCATCCACGGGGGCGCCTCAACGTTTCTTCCATTAGGAACTACCCCTAGCGGGTGGCACTGTGTCGCAAAAGCGGCACCGGGACCACTCTCAGCCCTCTTTCGAGACTTCGCACCCGTCGTTGTCATCGATGGCGTTACCGGAATTACATTGGATCCACAAAGGGTTGCGAGAAGCGACTTTCATCAGCGCACACGACGCCTCCATTGTTCTTCGCATAAGATTGATCCCCTCTCTTCGCTACCCCATGGAAATACGAGATGAGATACGTCTTCAAGGTTGTACGGGTTTTCTTATTACTCCGACGTTGTGTGTAGCAGCCATGTTAAATATTTAGACTGCTGAGACGGGCTCAATTTAGCAGATTGACAATAGGCTATTATTTTCAGCTGTAGGTGGGGATGATAAATTTCCTAACATGCTCATTTGAAGAACTAAAGAAATTATTTATGGATACACTGAATATATTGGGTTGGCAAGAAAGTAATCTCGGTTTTCATAAATACAGAGTGTTGTAAAATCTAAGATTACTTTCTCGCTAAACTAATAGCATCTTCAATGGATAGTTCATAAAAAACCAAACTAGTTAAAACATTCTCTTTAAATCAATATCATCGATAATAATCAGCTTCTTGAGTAAATATCAATGAACATTTACATTTACCTCCCTTTCTACATATAATCTGCTTTCTAGAAAACAGCTTTTCCTCTTATTAGATAAATCTATTTCATTTCATCAAGAACTAATAATAGTCTTTTTTTTATTAAGTTCACCCACCAATACATTGCATTATGAAAACCGAAATTATTTATTTTTCTTACCTACCCAGTATGATGTATGATATTAACACTCGAAATGAAAAGATTGTATAGATGACACGTCGCGTGCACCGAACCCCACGCAGCGACTGTTAGGAATCGCTGGGTTACAAATCGCGCAACGTCGCGAATCTGGAAACTCCTCTAAAAGGCGACGGGTTAAAAATATTTCACGACCCGCAATATACGTCCACCGCGAGACCGTAACTCTTTTTGATCGAGTGGCCTCGACCAGCGCGGCATAGCTAACCGGGGGAGAGGGATACCGGCGTGAATTGTAATAATGCACCTGCAACAGCCAACAGCGGCTCTTATACTGTACTAGAACGCGGTCCCTCTTCTTGCCGCAGACGGATTTAGGTGTACTATCTCGAGGAGGACGTATGAAAGCTCGGATGCGAAATACGAGGCGAAAGTACACGGCGTACCAGGCCGAGGAGCAAAGGAAACAGCCGGTTCCTATTTAGTGCCTCCACGTCGACTATGTCAACGTTATTATACCGCAGATTCCCAAGGGAGTGAGGGCGCTATCCGGCGCAGAGCGGAGGCGCAGCGAGGAGCGTGGGCGACCGTGACGAATACGTCACAAAAGTGGTTTTTTAAAATATGAATAAAGTGTAACACGCTGACATAGCTGAATGGTGGGAGTCGCCGCGCTTTGAGCTTTCGCCTCTAAATTGTACCAACACCGTCAACCACTGACGTGGACGAGGACGCGTTCCAAATACTTTAGATTAATAGCTTTGATAATCGAGGGAACAAAACTATTCTTACTATAATTGCGAATTTCCTGTATTATATTCTCTCGTTCTTCGAATTTTCTTGACATTTAAATAAAGCAATAAATGTAGTCGGTACTATTTAAAGATGTACTGGCTATACAGTCAATCCCAAAAATGTACGTATCTGTGTATGTAACCTATACACATGATCATGTATATACGTGTACTTGACTAATGCCCGCATCTTTTACCTGAAACGTTCTCAATAATACATCGGAAAGTTTCGTACGGATAGCTACGAATATGTACGCTTGCTTCTTTAATAAACGATGAGACGTAACGGTATCAAAACATAGAGACACGAAAGGCTTTGCCTCGAGAGACTCATTTTTCTTGCTTGTACAGTCGCGAACGGAGATCATTCCAGGTAGAATATTCGGGATAAGCGCAGCCATAACCGTTTCGATTTCCACATAGAGTGGGATCGAAGGATCTCCTTTATTGCTGAACGCACTTCAAGCAGACGAGTTCACTTGCGCGAGAAGCTTAATGAAATATTTTTCTTAAGTCTTGTTTTTTGCATTCTCATTAGATTGCGGATTTTACGCATTTATACTAAAATTAGATGTCCAGAACATGAAAAGTATAATAATGTATTATTATTTTTGAAGGGACAATAGAACATTCAATGGAACTGGATTTCAATAGAACATATATTAAAAATGTTTTACTGTGCATAAAAATCTGCAGTCTAATCATCATCAAACTGTAAATTCATATATTTGTAGAAAAATGGGTTTTGAAGCTGATATGAAGAATACTTACTATGTATAAAAATATGCTAGATGTTAAAAGATGAGAACATATTGCAATGTTTAAAATGATGAACGTAGTGTGTATCTAAGCATTTCTTAAGTGATATCATAAATATTTTATTTTGCATAAAAATCCACTGTGTAATTATGATGAAAGTGAAAATTTATATACATCTGCAACAAATTTAAATATGCAATAATTTAGAAGTGAAAAATAATCATGAATATACTTTAGTATATCTGATCATGATCATACTTAAATCACTTAGAACTTTGATATTCTTAATCGCATTTGCTCATCTCAGAAGTGAAAGCGAATCACTTTAAATTTGGAGTAAATGATCACCCAGAAGGGGTGCTTACATTCAGAAGCCGAATATGCTCTGTTGCCTCCCCTCGAACGGAGATAGATTTATAGGAATACTGCTTATTAAAAATCAGTGAGGATTCGACAAAAGTGTCTTGAGCAGTATAGCGGAAAGAGATATAACTCCTAATGTAAAAGATTACACAAGCTAATATAAAACACGAGCATTCCCTTTTTTCTAATCGATGAGCGTTTAATACCTCGATGGATGTACAATAGAACCCTTCATTATGTGTACCTATTATGTGAAATTTCTATTATAGGAAAACCTGTTATCTGAACGTCCTATTATATAATCAGTATATTTCCTATTACAGTTTTTATATAATGTACATATCATATATTCGCTTATATAGGTTTAAAATCCATTTAATGATTCAATATGAAATACGCACAGTATCTATGTACTTGGAGTATTATACATATTGTAATGTTGTCGAAACGTAAAAATTTGAGGATTGAAAATGTGCAACGCATCTGGCAGAAAAATATGGCGTTGCAAAATCAACCATCAATAATATTAAAAACCGAAATTGTACCATTGAAAATTGATCAGCTGAATTATATGTCTTAGCTGCGAACGAAATTCGAATTCACATACTTAATTTCTTTATCTTTATTAAGAAGAAGAGCATTATACACAAAATATGCATTATGCTTTTGTATTTCTAATTTAATTATATATAATTTTGCTTATAATTTGCATGCTAATCTAATGATATTATATGAAAATTTCTTTATATGCACATTTGTTCCCTAATTAGTTCATACATATAATCAACGTTCTTTTATATCCTTTTTGTAATACAATAGAAAATATTCACAAAGCAGAATTTTCGTTTAACTCGTCGATAGCTGCGAGAAATTGCGAGCGTTTCTGAGAACTCTAACGGCAAATGGAAAAAAAAACATAAGTTGAATTTCAGCTCAAAGCCGGAGAAAATATATAACATTCCCTAAGAAGGGTGGTCGAGAGGTAAAAAGGAACTGTTGCCTGGTAATAATATATCGCTGTTCCTTCGAGTACTCGTTTCTCCGTGTCAGAGTATGTTTTATGTGAACCCGCGGCTCACCGAAACAATAACTCAGCTTGATTTCACGTTTTGCTTGCGTCATGCGAGTCTTTTTTGACAGGACGTGCTGTTTTGCACACATAAAATACGTACGTGAAATTCAATATCTTTGATACCGTTACGCAAGGTACCATACGTTACAGAAAAGTATACTGGTGTATCGGTTTTAACTGCATTAATTAAAAATTTCTATTAGGAAGTGTATCGCATCACTCGCAAAATCGATTCGAGAAATTGAATAAATGTACAGTAGAAAGGTTTTAATCATTGAGCCAGTGTGTCAAAAACAGTTGCATGAGATAATGAAAGCTAATAATACGACATGTACCACGATTTTCCTATTATAAATAAACACAAACCAATAATCAATACTCAGGTCATTCCAATGGGATAATCTCTCGCTGCACTGTTTCTTAATAATTATCGCTTAGGTTTTCATCGGTGAGCAATTTAAATCGCATTCTTGCGGAACTTCCCCGATAGTTTTCCTTCCCTCTGGACACGTTCCCCCAGCCCGCATCGGACTCGCGCGTTTCTCTACCATCCAGCGATCTGGCACATCTACGACCTCGCATCCCCTTGAAAGGGATCCTTCTTCGTTTCCTGAACGGAATTGAGGTTTCGCCCTTGAATGAACCGCAACGTATACGTAAATTGCATTGTCGCAATGCCGGGGTACCTAACTCGGAACAGCTCCGGCGAAGGGCTGACCGGCCAATTAGCTTCTGTAGGCCCCTCGATAGAATTGCACAGCAACTTGACTCGATCCGAGCGCAGTTAGGGCTACTACCTTGGCAAGTACCACTCCAAGTCCAGAACCGGCTAGACTCAATTTAACCGTTCTCGCTCGAATATCGAATCGTACTCTCCCCCGTTTTTGCGACGGCCGGGATGGGAACTGCGAAAACCGGAACATGCTCGCCGGCCCGCCCTGTATCCGTCATCCCTTTTGCGGCCATTCGCAATCCAATTTCCGCGCACAGAACTTTATTTTTACTCGCGGCTTAACGCTCAGCAACGCGCCTCGACAGTCTCCCCGCGCTCGTCACTGACAATTTCACGGTTTTTTTTTCTAGCAAGACGTTGCTAATGCAAATTCTTGACGTTTTTACATCGATGATTGTATTTGTTTCCTATAAAATTAATTGTTTATTATCATACAGTACCAATTGTCACTTGTGATACTGAGAATTAAATTTTTTAAAGGAATAATTGAATTTTGAGCTTCTTCAAATAATTGAGGCTATTAATGTATGATTTTCAATATCGTGATGCTATTTTTTCAGGATATCCGAATATCTTTTCAAGTTCTGGACGGCCCCTAGAAATTTGCCGACAACCTTTTACCCAAGTACCCGGAATTTCGGAGCCTTGACACAAAACTGAACTCGATAGCTCTCACTGCATTCCATGCCGATTAGACACAATTACAATTTTAAATTACAATTACACATGAAATTGCTTTCAAACTTTAAAATGTCTTAAATCTTAAAAAGTCTATGTGATAAATCATGCTGCGAATCTAATGACGACTTCTGAAATGAGTTTCGAGTTTCGAATATGCGAATTCCGCAATTACAATTACTCGACCTTTGCATGCTGGTCAAACATTCGACCCGACCCGAGGCTCGGATACCCGCATCCTCCCATTATTTATACAAGCTAGATTTCATGAACATATACAAAAGAGATTAGGAGATGCAAGACAAATACTAGAAGCACATTGAGAGTAAAGAAAAGCTTGCACATGGCTTGTACGGCGTCCTCTTGGATAAAGCTCTAAAATCAAGCCTGCTCTAGAGGTACAGACAGCATAAGGATAGAAAGCACAGACGAGAACCTCGTTTAAGAAAAAATATAATACTATAATTATACATTTCTTCGAAATGAAGAATAATCACATATTTTTATAATAAACTAGAACCATATAATTGCGAATATTACAAACCAAATGTTAGATAAACGAAAGAAAACTGTAATATATAGCGCATAAAGTACTATAGCGTACAAAATCAATATTATAAAAATGCTATAACCCTTTTTCGTCACACGCGTGATAATATTTTTTCAATTTATTTAACAATGTTTGCCTCTAAATCAAATTAACTAACCATAATAAAACACTGATTTACGTCAAATCGGTAATGTTGAAAATGACGTAAAAAACTGCTCTTAAAGCCCTCCAACGAAAGTGAAACAAGCGATACGCCTACTCCGCCTACAGTCCGCGTTTCAACCCTCCGCGTTCTGATCCCTTGCAGTCGATAAAAGCTCGAGCTTTCGACTGTCCACGGGTGGATAAAGCAGAACACCGGCCGATAAAACCAAGCGGGAAGCTTGTGGAAGCTTTGCATGTTATCAACAGTGAAACCATTCTGACGAAACTGCTCAGAATACAGACGAAGGGGTCTGCTCGATACCTGTGAAAAATCGACCACCACCGTTTCGTAAGTACGGAAAAGAAGAAGCAAATATTGAATTAAGAGTGAGTGATGAAGATTAAAGAGACGCTTCGCGACGCCCAAAGCGATTGTCGCTCGAGAAATGGGATAATACGTCGTAGTCTTTTTTGAAAATTACGGAGCCAGGATGAGAGCCTCGACGCGGTGTCTTTCAAGTGGTACACACGACGTCGAACTCAATTAAGGTCAATTTCTTTTCCTACCCTGAAAATCGAGTTCCCTGGCGATACTTTAAACTTCAAGCATAACTTATCTTTCTCATGAATCTTAGTTAAAGTCGCAGGTTATAACGAACAGCCACTTTCAAGCGAAATATGCGTTTAATTAAACGAAATGGCTCTTAATTAAATTCGAAATCGTTGATAATTCGAATGTGATATTTTGATGTCTCGAACTATTCTTAACTTTAACTTTTCATTATTCACGAGAATTAACGAGTTTCAATCACGAAATGCAATTGGATATTTCCGGGCTAGGAAGCATTCTATAAATATAATTTAGCACTTTTCTCGCTGCCTCCTTTAAAATCTAGAAACGTCATTCCTCCAATTACACGTTTTACTCAATCGGCTATTACAACGTTGCCACAGATAATTTGTATCATGAAAGTCAATCGTAATAGAAAAGATGAATTACTTCTTCAAAGATTCTTCGCGTCCGATTATTGGATTATAATGCATCTCATTGTGGGAAGGAAACAATTAGATGGTTAATTTCCGGCAGTCTGTATCCGGCTAATCCCCTGACGTTTATGGTTATGAAATATACTACCCGTACGCAAATTAGTTATCGGATTGTGGTATTGGATATCAGACTATCATTACAGCCACTTTGAAATGTTGTAATTATGTGGATCTTCTATTCATGAATGAAAGCGAATTTTTAATAATTCCTTCGCCTAATTGAAACTATGTTTTGTTGATTTCCCTTACTTTTAGTAATTTATTTATCAGTTATTTTATACAGTAATTTATTAAAAGTAAAAAAATTAACTAACACATAATACTTTCGTTGCAAATAATAGTTTCAAGTCAGATGATACACGGAAAAGAATCTGTGGTTCTGGTGAATCAATTAACTCGTTTGGGCTCACTCCAGAACCATAATTGTCTGTTGTAAGACGTCTCGAACGGTAATTATTTCCTAAAGGCAAATAAAGCGGGTTATGATGCTCATTGCGCCCTCAACGCAGGGGCATTACTCTGGGCTCAACACTGGGCTCCTAAGTAAACTCTAACTTTTGTGTTCACTTTCTTAAATGACAATTATATGTAGTTCGAGTCAATAAAACTTAGAGTTTTAGTACGCAATAGCACAAATTAAGTCTTTACGTATTCGGCATTTGCTTAATATAAGAATTTGAATGGAAAATGGACATCGGGTATAGTCCACTTGTCCAGGTCTCGATTATAGTCACTTCCAGTGGGTTGATGTCATTTCAAACATATAATTTTTGGAAACGATACCGACAAAAGAATTACGATTAAATTTCTAATTCCTAATTCTTAAATTCTCTTAATTGTTTAATAAATATTATGACGAATTGAGAAAAACGACTGATTCAATTCCTAAAACTTTATCTTCAGCTATTTATTATTATGCATGATATTAAACCAAGAATAAGTATAAATAATGAATATTGCACGTAACTTAATAGTACCTGCGAATTTATATAATAAAATAAATGTAATGTTACATGAAGGTAACAAATACACGTCTAAACACACGCTTAATATATAGCTTAAATTTTTTAACGATACACTGACTGGAAAATCATCTCATTTATTTCCCTCTCATATATTCGCACAGCCACATCTCTTATTCTGTAATATAACTTTAGTGTATAGTTATGAAGCAATCGTTAATATGAATACTAGATGGCCAGAAACTTATAGCTTATACATATAAATATATGATTTTTAATTCGTTTTCGTCGACTTACTCAAATTACATGACAGCCTGCATTCTGATTGCAACAGATCCTTCAATTGCCGAAATAGTACAATCTTTAATAATCGTTCATGACTGAAACCTGAAAAATAATTTTTATATGGTTTTCTAATAAATAAACTTTTTTATTCCTGCGTTCCGATTGCAACAGATCCTTCAATTGCAGAACTAGTACAATCTTTAATAGTCGTTCGTATATCATAATCGATTAAAGTCTCATAAGCTGTCATTTTACAAAAATATTTTTTGTACGATTCTTTAATAATAAACTCTTATGAAGCATAAAATGATTGATTCTTTGGAAGAGCGAAACAAGTTGCATTGCAAGTAGCGACTTTTCGCACGTACAGTGTATGAACGTTGTGAAAGCCAAGTGTTTGGATATAGTACGAAAGAGATCGAGTGGTTGTTCGAGGTTCAACTTCGGTTTCGATTGAAATCGTGCTCGAGTCTTTACCTACCTACGTGCAATTTTAAACACCAGAAGCTTTGTATAATACGTCACTGTATTGAACATTCATCGAGTTAATTACGGTCGAAAAAAATTCAAGTATAATTATCAAAACGAAGAATTAATCCTTCGTTTACCAAATACGGGGTATTTCGCCATCATTGTGTTGCTCGTGTAATACTGTCGACGACATAGCTCACCTCAGAATATTCGTTACTTAGTTCCATGAACGAAATACCTCGCATNTAATAAAATAAATGTAATGTTACATGAAGGTAACAAATACACGTGTAAACACACGCTTAATATATAGCTTAAATTTTTTAACGATACACTTAATGGAAAATCATCTCATTTATTTCCCTCTTATATATTCGCACAGCCACATCTCTTATTTTGTAATATAACTTTAGTGTATAGTTATGAAGCAATCGTTAATATGAATACTAGATGGCCAGAAACTTATAGCTTATACATATAAATACATGATTTTTAATTCGTTTTCGTCGACTTACTCAAATTACATGACAGCCTGCATTCTGATTGCAACAGATCCTTCAATTGCCGAAATAGTACAATCTTTAATAATCGTTCATGACTGAAACCTCATAAGCTATCGTTCTGCAAAAATAATTTTTATATGGTTTTCTAATAAATAAACTTTTTTATTCCTGCGTTCCAATTACAACAGATCCTTCAATTGCAGAACTAGTACAATCTTTAATAGTCGTTCATATATCATAATCGATTGAAGTCTCATAAGCTGTCATTTTACAAAAATATTTTTTGTACGATTCTCTAATAATAAACTCTTATGAAGCATAAAATGATTGATTCTTTGGAAGAGCGAAACAAGTTGCATGGCGAATACGACACGATCCAACAAATTTATACGTGATACAAGGTTGAATGAGATTCTCGAATAGCGAGCTGAATGGACTTTTCGCACGTACAGTGTATGAACGTTGTGAAAGCCAAGTGTTTGGATATAGTACGAAAGAGATCGAGTGGTTGTTCGAGGTTCAGTTCAACTTCGGTTTCGATTGAAATCGTGCTCGAGTCTTTATCTACCTACGTGCAATTTTAAACACCAGAAGCTTTGTATAATACGTCACTGTATTGAAAATTCATCGAGTTAATTACGGTCGAAAAAAATTCAAGTATAATTATCAAAACGAAGAATTAACCCTTCGTTTACCAAATACGGGGTATTTCGCCATCATTGTGTTGCTCGTGTAATACTGTGGACGACATAGCTCACCTCAGAGTATTCGTTACTTAGTTCCATGGACGAAATACCTCGCATATCTTATATATATGTATACGTAGGTATCTTATACGTACAGAGTATCTTATATTAGGAAATTTTGTGTATCTTATACTACAAGCTTCGTCTGAAAATTAAACTAAAAATCCATTTTTAATGCGTTTTATTGTTGGTCTTATTTATATCTGAAAAAATCGAAGATGGTAGGCAATATTTTCACCTTTATGTCGCATGAAATGCTTAAAAAGATGACATTATATATAATACAGGATAACAAAAATATACGGAGACGGATTTACATACAACATATTAATTCACATAACGGAAACTGTAATGCGAAAAGTAATATAAAATATGAAAGTACAATAACACAGTAGTAGCGAAATCTCGTTCATTATAACGAATGGATCATTCAAAGTAGAAGTTTATAAAACATTTTTAATTACATTCTCAAGTACCTATCAACGAAAATATTGCTTTAAAATAACGCTTCAACGATATTATTAAATGTTTTATCATAGATTCGGCATTCCCTTGTCTGGTTAAAATTAATTAATATTGAAAATATCACGAGATCTTCTTCAAATGCAAGCAATAAATGAAAGCACACGAATATTAAGAGAATAAGTATCATCGAAACAAGATTGACGTGCAACGTAAAAATTAAATTTAGAACCAACATTTGAAAATAGGCTGTTGTTAAATTATTTCATTCGTCGCAAAGCTCGGTTTCCACATGTAATATGTCAAACAATATTGATATTCAATAGAATCTATCTAACGGCAAATATGTATAATAGTAAAGTTCACCAGGGCTTTATTTGAACTGAGAACACAATTATCAATATATGCATTCTCTGTTCGAACAATAGACCTTCGTACTCACGG
>SMSR01006743.1:11107-21274 GCA_019453355.1 Ceratina japonica | reverse complement strand
GCTTTATCGTTCTCGTTGATGTTAATTAAATGTAAGCTCCCGAACGCGGAAGAAGCTAAGTTCGGCCAGATAAGTCCCTGGCACGCCTTATGAGCGATTTAATTGTGCATTCCAGCGACGGCCGGCGATAACCTTCGACAGAGTTCCAACAGGATCTCCGAGGTTCACGAAAACGATAAGACCGACGTCTGCGTTATTAAGGAATCCTCGATATACTCGAAACAAAGAAATAATGAACTCGAGTCCTGAATTCTCCTCGCACTCTAATAAATTGAACGAGCTTGTTAATTATTTTACTTTTCACGCTGCTTTCCTTGTATATAAAATTTAATTTGCGGCCAATTAATTAGCGCTTCGACCCAGTAAATTATTATTATTATCATTCATTAATATACATTCATTTAATGAACTTGCAATTTAACAAATATTTATACGTAATCCATAATCCGTGTATCCTAGAGATATCAGAGGGAAATATTATAGGTTTGAATTCTCGTGACATTCACTTTTCGCAATCTGTCCGAAGATAATTACTAGCTTCTAAAGATCAACACGTACCTCCCTCAAATGATTTCCCACTTCATATCAATACTCGTTTCAATGTGTCGATGAGGGGAATGAAACAAGCAAAACGCGTTGCACTTATCTCTCAAGGATTACGCAGCATCTGTTTGCTACGTGTTTTACCGGTATCTCCAATGTTTGCTAAACAGTTTCTCCATTAGGAAACGCGTCATTACCGTCTTCCAGAAATACGAACAGTTTAAGCTCCTGACAGCCCCCTGCTCTTAAAAATACCAACTAGTACTTTCGCATCAGAGGAATGAATGCAAGAGACATTATCATTGCACCGTCATATTGGAATCAACCCGAGTCGAAATTTTAATTCTGATTTAAACCTCTTAATTCTACACAAGGTTTTGAAGGTCTAAAGTGAAATTGTATGATAGAGATTTTTCATAAGCATTAAAGTCTTATTATGACCTCGAGGTTCTACTTACGTCCGCTTTAGACAAGTTGAGGCCTGCAACGGAATTTATATAATTTTACTCTTTTGGCCTCGAGGTCCTATTTGTATCAGAATTTGTTGATTCTGATTTGAGCCTAAAAGCCCTCTCTTTCATATTACTACGGAAATACTAGCATTTATACTATAGTTTGATAATAGAACTAGAAAAAGTATTAAACAATATTCAAAATTGTTTTAATTATAAAAGCTAATACAATTACTGTTTTATTTACCAAATGTCAGAAACTATTGTCGACTTAATTTTTTTAAATTGATGGAAACTCTTAAAAATAAACCTGTTAACGCGCAGATAATTAAATTTGGTAAATAAAAAAATAACTACACAAGCTTTTGTAATAAAATAAATGTTTAAATCTAATAACTTTAATATTCCTCATCAAACTATAGTCAACGTATTTAGCAGCCTTAAATATCAAATATTAAGTGGTTAAGTAATTATTATTAACACAAGTAGTAATAATCAAACAATATTGTTTCCATTCTAAAATTTCATTAAACCATCACTAAACTATTTTCCTAAAAATAGTGATGAGTAATTATTGACAGGAGTCGAGTATTNAAAACAGTATTACATGCAGGATTTGAAGATTTAAACCGGAACTTCTTGACTTTGAAGGTTTAAAACAGAAGTTAAATTTCGACTCGGGAATTTTGAAATTCTCACGAAATACATATTTCGGGTCGTCGACCTCACCGGTTCCTAAATACTCCGGCTTCTACTTCCCGAAGACAATAGATGCTAGAATTATAGCTATTAACAAACAAGATTAGCTTCGCTCGTGCATCCGCGGATGATGCTTGAGCCAAGAGCACGGGGCGGCGTGGCACCGCGATGACATAAGCCTCGACCGAGCCAAGGATGTAAACACGCGCGGCGATTTTCGGTATTTCGTAAGGCGGCTAACGAGTTGAACCTTGAGGTATTATCGCCTCGCTCTAAACTTAGGCGCGTTTCAGCGAGCGTGCCGCCGGAAAATCTGTCCGACCGGCGCCGAAAATAACCCGCGGCCCGAGGCTTCAGACCGCGAAACGGGAGCCGCGCCTCTAGTTCCCATCCGGTAACCTTTGCTCTCCTTTTATTTTTCCAGATCCGGGCGAAAGTGAGCCGCGAACCGATCGAAGACGAGCCGGCGAACAACAACGTGGACGAGAGCGAACAGGTGAGTCCGACTTCCGGCTACGTGATTAACTCTTCGTAACGCGGTCTAGTAACTCGACTAGTTTACTCGTTTACATAATAAGTTCATAAATCTTGCTAATCGGACTAAGTATCGAGCATCTAATTCATTATTTGTTTATTAGCAGAAATTACGAGCGGCAAATAAATAATCTTATAAGTTAGGATTTGTCATTAGAGGATCGACTGCGATTTATAGACTGGATTGTGACCGAGCTGGTAAATGATCACTTACCTTCTATCTCGGTACAATTTAGCTTTGCGTTATTTCATCGTTTCGATACACTCCGCCTCGCTTTGACTTTCGATGAACGTTCTGAACTCCACGGCCTTATTAGTCACGCTCGCATAATCGAACGATCGGCTTTCGATCACGCGTCGTCCTTTTACGAGGCCGGCTCGAGAAATGCCAACCGAGCCGGCCGGCGCGCGTGTGCATGTATATATATTTCTCGATGATCGCGGAGAACGTTCGTAACCCAGTTAGCCGAAGGTTCCTACTACTTTCACCGACCGCGAAGTCGACTTCTGTCCATTCATCTGGCCTCCTCCAGAGGCGGAGGACCAGCGGCCCCGGTCGAGGTACCGTTTCACGGATCCACCGGTCGTATTATTTTCGACCACTTTCATTGGCCGGTATAACCCAGCCGTCGTTTGCGTCAGTGTGCATAGCTGCAACCTACTCGTCCCGATTGCGCACCTGACCCAGTTGACCGACTTCAGAAGAGTCGCCGATCAAGGTCATCGGGTTGGCTAGATCGGCCTAGACTCACCGCGAAAGATCGCGTTTACTCAATGATTCGCACCGACACGAGCGCACGATCGACGGTCGCTCCGTGGGAAACGAGCGTCGAATATAAACTCCTTTTAATACCCGTCATTCGATCCGTCTGCCACGGCCGATTTCAATATTGATCTACAATCGACCGACTCAGAATGTCTAAACAGATCAGATTTATTCATTCGATTTCGTTGTTTAAAAAGTAAATGTTTCGATGAATCGCTAAAGAAAAATTGTATTTATGTTTCTATCGAAGAGTTCGTATATCATAAGTCGACTGTCGGAAACGGAAGCGATCCAAGGCTTACAGGTTTTTATGACGACACTGGCACTTCACTGGTAATTATCCGTTCCGGTAATCTAGTGGTATTCGATGTTGATTGGCAATTGAATGAGACTACGAGGTGATTATATCGTAGTTCGAGTAGTTTGACCGGTTAGATAGCTGGGGACGGAGGACAGCTTGTTGATCTTCAATGTACGTCCAGTGAAAAAAGGCTTCGCATAATACAACATAATTTCAATACTTAGTGTATCGCGGTTAGAACTGAAAAAGTTTTTATTCAGATTTATTAGAGATTCTTCCCACATTTTGTTTTCTCTCTTCTCCCGTATTTTCCCAACACCTAAAAAAAAAAATGTTGGAAGTGTCTAAGAATAAGAGTTAGGGTAGGTTTGTTTATGGATGGTGCGTCGGATCAGCGAGGAGAGAGTACAGGTGATTGATTCCGTGAGACTGATCTAGGTGAATGAAAGTTATTCGTGGAACTTGGCGACTGGAATAGCTTTTAAGACCTTCGAATGCAGCGCTCGCGGAGGAGTCGATTATGTCGACTGGTGTCACGAAATTTCTTGCTAAAGTTTCTTACTAAATCCGAGGAGAATCGTTCCCACGAGAAAGTAACATTTCTAATATTAGAGGGGATTAAAAAAGAATACCGACCCTCGAATCACTCCGTAAGCTTCGTAAATATTCAAAAACGTTGCAACACGGTCGCACGCGCGGCTCGAAGTCCTCGCGCGATGTTCTAGGTCATTTCGTGGCCCACCACCCCTAGAAACCAAGGTAGGGTGCACGCGAGTGGAGTGGGTGGGAGCGGAAGGAAGGAAGGAAGGACGGGCGACTATCAAGGCGCGGGCCTTGACCACTGCCTCGAATCCACGTGTGTCTGCACATTCTCTTTCTATATCAAGGGTGAGCCAGCCGCGACCCTTTCGATTCGTCTCGCGCGGCCCTTGACACCGACGCTCGTGGCGCACTTCGACGGTATACAACGTAGCCGAAATCATCCATGCCCTACGTTTTTCTCAAGTAGAAAATTAAACACCCTGTCTGTGTATAAACCGTGGTAATGGCTAAACCGGTGGCGAAAGAACAGCGGAACTAGAAATAAATCTTCCGGCGTGGTGCGTTCTAATGCGCTCGGCGGTCGCGCGACGCTGGCCACACACAGATGCATCGGCCTCCACACGGATATTATTTCGCGCGCGTGCAGTCAGGGCCACGGTGACCTTAACTACCTTCTCCTACTCGTCGGGAGAGCCACCCACCGCGCCGCGCACCCCGCTGCGCTACACCGACGATAGCGGTGGCGGGTCGGTGCAGGGCAAGGGGAGAGGCACGTGCCACCGGTGACGTCACGCGATGTGCACTGCGACGCGGTGCAACGCCGGCGTCGCGCCGCGTCGCATCGCCTCGCCTCGTCTCGCCCCGGCTCGGGTCGGGTTCTCTCGATTCTCCGGAGATCTGGGTCCACGCGGAGGCGTCCCGGCATTTATTTCTGCGCAGCCGTACACCCCTTCGCTGGTTCTATCGCCGAAGGTGAAGCTTTCGAATTTCGAGGGGTTCGCGACGGAAATAACTCGCGACCGAATCGCGGCGCGTGCGACCCGCCCGATTTTCTCCATTCTCTATCGTCGTTCGAGATGATCGTGGAAAAAGTAGATTGCGTCGATCCTGCGATCGGGACGCGTCCCAAAATTGTTGCTCTTGCACGTGCGTCTAAATGAGATTTGAAACATGGAAAGCGAGGAACACACTTCACGCGCACGAGGCAAATCCTATTTTATAATGTCAAAAGTAACGGCGTAAACCTTATGAAGCTTAATTAACTTTTTAACGTATGAGAGAGTGGAAGGTCTCGTAATTTCTTCGACACTTAATCAGATTCGATATGGCGAAGCGGGTTCAAGGTCGATCGCATCATCCCCACGCGGCGAACCAAAAATGCATCTAAACTCGACTATGCCGATGCGCTTAGTCCGTTGGTCACTTCACTGTTTGAAGCGGTCACGGGTATTGCGGCGCGTACCTGTCAATCAATTACGTAAATCAAGCCGGCCGTTTGCATAATTCGAGCAAACGGAAAATTATGTAAGTAACGACCCGTCGCGAATCTTCCTATTTTGTAGCAGTTTTCCACGATTGATCGTATGATTTTGTCGACACTAAACTGAGATCCAGAAGTTGACTTCGCGATTATCTCTAAAGGGCATTTATCACGACTAGAAACAAATCAAACTAATTGTTTCGTATTTCGATCTTCGAGCTTTTTCCGAGGAATTCAATATGTTGACTATGAAAATTGGTCAGATATGATTTGACAGATATCTTTTGACGCGCACGGGGATGCGGATGCGGATGTTTCGAGTCATTGCCAACGGCGTACATACGGACGTGTACGAGTACGAAGCTTTGGGACGTATGTATCGTGACACGTTCGTCCGTCTTACGTAATAACATTGCGTAAACTTGACGTTCACCGTAACGTCTGTCGAGCACATATTTCCGCGTGCACGGCAACAACGACCAAGCCTATTACAGCCGAGCCCGGCGTGTAATTATACATTCTAATTCTCTTCCTCCGTTCCTTTTCCGAACATCGTTATAATACCGAGTCGCGTCAGCGATTTCTTCGAAAATCTTTGCTCACAGGATAACGACTAAGTAGAATTGTCGAGTTCAGGAAAGTCTGTTACACCAATTTTTTTATTCCTGTTTACTTTGATTATTTTCACGCGTAATATTTTCAGAAATGCCGCGTACTTCAAATAATATGATAGTCAACACGTTTGTTTTCATAACAACGTGTTTCCCAATGGAAATTTTATTGATATCCCACGGTGAACTACTACCGTGACGTGTGACAATATCGTCGACGGGTTTCCTGGTAAATTCCGCGATTCCGATTTTTTCTAGAATTCAATGGCATCATCAATACTCAGATATTTAGTTAAAAAAAGTTGGGAAGGAAGAGCGTCTAACGGTATCAGTTGAATGAATTACGTAGAGAACGATTCCATTGGTAATATACGCGACGTCGCTGACGTAGTTGCGTGGCACGAGCGTCGGCGGCCGTGACATCGACATTACACACGTCTAGGAAACGCGTCCGACTCTCTTTGTTTTGATGGACTCCGAGAGGGCTTCGACGAACGTTTCGCTTTCCACCCTGACGCATATTCGATCGAGCATTTGAAAATACGCTCGTGTACCGGCGACACGCGTATCGCATCGCCAACGCGCTCTCTAACGACTGCACGCGACGTGTATACGATTACGTAGTAGGTAGGAAGGAAGGAGCGTACGTACATTTCTAACAGTTTGACCGTCAATCGGCTCACGAAATCGCGCGTTCAACGTTCTTAACGTCGACGCGATATTTCGAGCGATCGCGATGAATGATCGGTTCTAAAATTAGACCGTTACACGATCCGTCGAACGTCAGTGACGTGATATGGTTGTCGATCGGGATATTGACGTTAGATCATTTTTGGCAGCCTTTTTAATGACTCGCGTCACGTTTGCGATACTGTTACGACGGAGTAATTTCATTTACAGTCACAGACTTCCTCTTCGAGTATAATGCAACTCAGAAAATTGCGTACCGTAAGAATTAAAAAAACTAGCATTGTTGTATTAAAGCATACAATTTTTCCGTTTACAAATTCGTTTAACATAACCAGTCGGCGTAGTCGCGATCCCCGAGTCAGCGATGGCCGTCAGAAGAGATGGAATGCGAATCGCTAGAAGACAATGCGGGCAAGCTCTCTGTAAGGCCAAGAGATGTTATATGTATTCATTAGAGCATCTCCTTGGAAAACTATAGCATCGGCGACCTTGTAAGGTTTGACGCGGCGCGGCTAATGAGCAGAAGTAGGGAGAGCGGTGTTGCGCGTGCACGCGAGATATATCAGACATTAGAAAACTGGTACTCGCCCCGAACGTACGAGAACATTGTTACGCCGGTATTTTCCATCACCGGATCCGTGTCGATCTCGCGTGAAACGCGTGAAACGCGACGCGCCTCTTCCTGTACGGCAGCGACACCGGCGTTATCCTTCGCCGGGCGTCTGACCAGCCGCGGACTTATACTACTTGAGAGCGTGCCTCTTACCGCCGAGACGCGGATCGCAGCTACTTCTCTGCAACTTTCTGTCACCACTCTTCTATTATTATTATTATTCTCTCTTCTATTAAGTAAACGACGCGTTTTACTCTGACCATTTCGTAATTTCTGTTATATAAATTTAATTTATTAATAAAATCCTGAGATAAACAGGAAACAATAAAATCCGAAGACGGCGACTTTTGAATGAACAAATACTGAGAAACGATAATGAAGTTAATAATTGTTATCAATATGGTCAACTGAACGTATCACGCATTGCAGCTTGGTAATCTTTCGCCGACACGAAAATTGCATATTACGCAATCGATTGTGTAAGAGTTTATGGTCTGTGATGGATCCTCTGCTAGTTGAGATAACTTGTATTTCATAACAGATGTATAGAATCGCATAAGTGTTTACTACTAGTATGTTCTAGGAAAGTCAATCTTCCACTCTGTCCGGAAAAATCGATGATCGCATGGTAGACGTCGGTTTCCTTCTGGCTCGCTTTAGGCTAATTTAATTAAATGATAAGTGAAATAATGGCAATGGACTAATATAAAACTTTCATAAGAATAGAAAGTTTACGCGCTCGTTTACGCTGCACAATGCTTCTTTAATTAGGCATATTCACATGAGTTAATTATGCAACTCTCTATACTAGTCCGCGCGTGTAATTGAAACACGAGATAAAGATATCAGGAAGGGTTTAAGACTTTTAATACGACTTCTCTCCTTTTCTCGTTCGTAAAACGAAACGCGATAAGCGAAAAGTTTTTATTGGCAGCGCACGTGTAGCATGACATTACGTTGTGTAAGGAAAGCTGCTTAACTCGCGGAGTTTAACCTTCTAAAACGGCACTGACATTAATACTATGTACCGAGTAACTTCGTGTCTCTCCTCCTCGTTAATTAATAATTGCTTCCACGAACTGATACGAGATAATATTCAGGGAAATAAAGTACGCGAGGCGATTGCTTCACGGTAGCGCTCGAGAGGCGGACGTTTCTTTGTCGCACTTGAGAATTAAATCTGCCTACACCTGATTCCGACTGCGAGCGAAACGCAAAGCAGCGAAAGCGCAACCGTGCGATTAGCATTCAGTTCGCGAACGTGTCTAACCGGTCCCATGCCGGCCAGCTATGATTTCTCTCATATGAGGAACGATGTCACGTGCGTGTCCAGGTACGCATACACTCCCGTTCACAACGACCGCTCCTCTCAACTTCGATCTTTTCTCTACGAAACCTCACGACACCCCATAGAAACGTCGATTGAATAATCCTAAAGGGCTGTACGAACTGAGTAACGCAGGAATTGTCACTTAATTACGTCAATGAAAAATAGACATTTTATTAGATCGTGAACTTTATTAGCTCCATGTTAGAACTTCTGAACGAGAGTATATGTGTACGTGCCCCGACTGGCAAAGGGGGAACGCGTCGATCGAGCGACGCTGGTCTGAGAATGGTTCCTCTTCGTTCCTCTCTTTCTCTCTGTCCCCCATTTCGCAGGGGTCCTCGTTAGACATTTTCTGTTGGGCCGGCGAGAGAGGCGAGTCAAGGCCACCGTTCGCGAATTTCAGCTGGTTACCGAACAGCTGAGTCTCCGGCACTCGAGGTGGGGATAAGATACGGTTCCGGCGGAGTTGTCCTAGGTCGAGATGTTTTTTTACGTTCGCCAAATGTACGCCCGGGCCGAGCTTCCTTAACGAACGATCATGATGCCTCGGGACCGATAGGCCATCCCGTTGCTCGCGTGCCCTCCTCTTCCTCCGAGCCTTCTACACATACAAGCGGAACCGCGCGTGCGATTCTTTTCATCTTCGTGTTCCGTAATCTGTACTACCGCCGCGCCGGTTTTGTACTTCTAAGCTCTTTTCTGGCCGATTCGTATTCTGATTTAACGATTTTCCCATCGATACGAAAAAATGGTTCTTTTTCCTCGGAGATTTATGCGTCCACCGGTCACATAGTGAAATCGCGTGTTTCTTTTCATTTCTCTGCCCCCACGATTCTACCGCCGGTTTCGAACTCGTCGCGCGCAAGTGCTTTTGCGGCCAAGCACTTTTCCTTTCTGTTTCCACGATCCTCCCGCCAACGCGATACGCGTAATCATTGCGCGCATGCTTCTCTCCGTTCGCGCCTTTCGCCTTCTACTTCTACCTACCGGCGTCGAACCGCGGACCATTGCCGCGCATGCTTTTCGCCTCGCATGTGCTTTCGTCTCTTCTACTTCTACGATTCTTCCGCGGCTGGGAACAGCGGCGGCGGAGAGCGCGCAGGCGTGCTATCGACCGTACCCGTGGACTCTACCTTGACCTCGAACGGCGAAGGCGGACAATTAAAGCTATTAAGGGCCGCGGCTGGACGAATTGATCCGCCTCATCAACGCCCAAATCGATCCGGCTGAGAGTGTTCCCTTCTGTGTAAATTCCGCTCGTTACTTAAGGAGGTTCATCTGGTACATGGCAAGTCAAATACAAGTTATAGAAAAGGGGAGCTTGCTTGACTAGCGTACATATTAATAACGGATGTTATCTACTGTTGAAAGATGCAGATTTCGTTTGTTGTGTTTATATATTTCTCGATTCATAGTCACCCAATCTACCTAAATTTGCAATTAAAATATTCGTTAAATGTTTCTCTTTAATATGACATAAGTTTCATTCAAAACTGTCTGTCAATACCTAATAAATTAGCGATAGAAGTCTGGGAAATCACTCTTTTCCATATGACTACATGTAAAATTGTCAAAAATATTTATATTAATATCTCATCATTAAGG
>SMSR01006732.1:8604-25488 GCA_019453355.1 Ceratina japonica | reverse complement strand
CATTTTTACTTTCGCCTACGGGAATCGATAGGGAACTGATCTCGCGATACCGCGAGATCCCTCGGCTGGTCCGAATTTCCCCCCAAATTACCGTCGGGATCGGAGTAAGGTGGTGGCAATCGCTGATTCCAATTCCTTAATACAGCCTAATGTACGCGGGGCCAAGAAGTGTACAAGCATCGATCACCCGATCGATCCTTTGTTTCTCACCTTGCCCTTGTAATTCCCTTTGTCAATCGGAGTCAGAGAGATCTGTTGTTCCAACAGATTGATCAAATTCCTCCGGTTTTTCATTTACAGCCAATTTGCACATACGCGTAATTGGCCGTATGTATGTTCAACGCGTCGTCTTGACCTCGACGACGCGGATATTATTATCGTTCCCTGGAAATACCTTGGTCACTCTACCCATATTCCATTGATTAGGAGGCAATATGGGATTCTGGACCAACACTAGATCTCCCGGCTGCAATTGGGGCTGGGTGGTTTGCCATTTGTAGCGTTGCTGCAGGTGGAGGAGATACTCCCTCGTCCACAGTCTCCAGAGCTGTTCGTGGAATTTTTGAATCACTTTCCAACGCGATAACCGCGTGAGTTTTTCCATTTCCACCGATTCTCTGGGTAGCGCGTTTAACGGTGCACCGGTAATAAAATGTCCTGGTGTTAAAACCGAATAATCCTCCGGACTATCGCTAAGCGGCGCTATCGGGCGAGAGTTCAAACTCGCCTCGATTTTACAGAGCAACGTCTGCATTTCTTCTGCGGTAGGTGTGAATTCTCCGATCACTCTTTTGAGATGATATTTTACCGATTTCACACCGGCTTCTTGCATTCCACCAAAGTGTGGGGCACTGGGTGGATTAAACCTCCACTTAACTCCCAGTTCACTGCACTTATTCACCAGCTCCGGCGAATTGATAGTGCGATTAAACTCTCGCATCAATTCGCGATTCGATTTGTTGTCTCTGAGACAGTAGCCTGGTCCCGGAATATTTATGTCGAGCACGTGACCGGGACGCGCCAGTACGCGCCGCGAACCGAGGATCCACCGTCCGTGTCTCCCTAAGCGGCGTCTCCGCTTAGATTTAGTTTTTCTTCGTTTTTTGACGTATTTTTGACGAGTCCGTCGCGGGGTTCAGTCCCTGGTTGGTTGTGGCGTGGGTGGCAGCCACCGTGTCCTGCCACTCAGTTAAGTATGTATATGCTGTATCTTGTATAGATGACTGAACGCTGAGGGAGACCTGTCTGCCCTGCAGCGTGCCTTTAATTTTTATTCGTTAATTTAATGCGTGCGGAAGACCGCGAATAACTGTACATGTAAAATGTAAATTGTAATCACTCCCGGCGTCGCAAGGCGCCGGGAGAACATTTATTGAAAAATAAACGTGCTTAATCTGTTCTTATCAGCTTAATATCTGATACACTCCCCATATGGGAGTCAGAATATTAAACTGATTTTTGAAATTTGATGGAATTCGGAGCTTGCTCCGGTTCTATCGCGAGTCGGCCTGGCATTGCAGTATCGCTAGGAGTGGGCTCAATAATACGTTTCAAAAATCAGTTTTAAACGCGTCTAATTCCTCTTTTATTTTCTGATTCGATTGCATATCGCGTGAATTCGTTGCGTGTGCCTTGTGTCTATCGGGAGGCGAAGGTGGGACGATAGAGAGAGCGGCGTTAAGCGTGAGGAGAAGAGGAGGTAAGGCCGTGGTGTCCGGTGGTGGCAGAGGAGAGGCTATAGTAGCCATTTGTTTAAATTGTGTAACAGTCGCGGTACACCAGCATATAACATTTGTTCTTGTCATTTGTCTACCTGCCACACCGGCCTACGTGGCCTCCACGCTCTCCCACGAGGAGGACAGGGCCTGTTGTCCGTTAAGGATTCAGGGAAATAAATAAAGAATACACAAAAATAATCGTCCCACATATCCCTGTCTCAAATTCCTGTTCGCAACCGTCGTTTCGTTTTGTCCTAATTTATTAATTCATTGTCGCGTAAGAAAATCCGAGTATCGGTATCGAGGCATTATTATTTATTTATATATTTGACTCTCTGTTCGCATTTTACTTATTTATTCTGTCTTGTTTTACTCGTTTACGCCCCTATTCGCAATTTCATTTTATTTTATTTTACTTTGTTTCATTTTATACGCCCCTATTGGCAATTTTATTTTATTTTATTTTATTTTATTCTATTTTACTTTGTTTTATTTTATACGCCCTTATTGGCAACTTCGTTTTATAGCTTGACCTTTGATTTTGACTGAACTCGATACCGATTTGTTTTATTCTACACGATTTTATTTTATTTTATTTTACTCCAATCCTAATTGACTCGGCTTTTCCGTTACACTATTTATTCACTAGTTAGCTATTTTCATAAATTTGGACTCATATAAATCGCGAAAAATGCCTTTAAAAATCAGATAAACCGTGCCGAGGAAATAATCCGTTAATTTCGAACTCATTTTATTAGTACATAATAATATCAACATCAATATACAACGTCGATGAGTCACCGCGACCGCGAGATAGCTCGCGCAAGTGCTCGTGCACACACACATCTTTAACCGGCTCACCGACGCGAGACGGACTCGGCACGGTTCGGCTTTACCCGAACGACGGCCGAAGCGAACTTAGGCAAATTCGTCTGACAAGGCACACGCCACAGCATTAATTACAGCTACACTTTGCTCTTTTAGTATTTTATTAATTGATTTTATAGTATTGTATTTTATTTTATTTATTTCTTTATCTCTTGACTGCCTCGGCTATTATTTATTTATTTATTTATGTAACTAATAGCGAATATATTGAATATGACAAGCGAGGCAAGCTCCGTGGTATGCGCGGCTGAAAAACGTCCAGCAGTTTGGCTGGACGGAGACGTATTAGTACTTACTTACCTTGCCGCGGAGTGGCCATGTCCCCTCTGTTATAACCCCAATCGCGCTCTATCTAGAGGGCAATGCACATACCAGGGGCACCCGGATTTAATAAAACATGTTAGAATTTACTATAAAACAATAAGTAAAAAGAGGTGGGTCTGCGGCGAGTGCTCCTTCAGCGACGAAAGTGCATACGGCATCAAGAAGCTGAAGAAGCACTACGCCGAGACCCACGAAACAGCGGGAAGCAATGCCCCTGGTATAACCGCGGCAACCACGAAGACCACGAAGGGCACGGCCACGACAAGCCGCGTACGCCGCGGAGCAGCATCAGCAGCGGTCGAGAAGCGTCGCCCCCCGGGTGCAACGCGTGCACCGGCCGAGGGGGCAGCCCCGGGTCCTTCTACTGCGTGCGATATCGTCCCTCCACCCGTTGGGGGCGCTCCGTCCGCCGCCCCCAAGCCGCGTGTCATCTCAAGCGTGAGGTACACGCGGCCCATCACGATAATGACAGGAACCTCCCCTGCGTCGACAACGGCTACAACAAAGATGACGACTCCTCCAGTGGCGCCTATCTTCCAACGTGGGATTAACGGCGCCACAAAGACTGGCGTCTGCGCGTCCACCGCCAGCAGATCTGCGGGCAGAAGTACTCCCCCAACGAGCGGCAGGGCAGCGTCAATGGGGAGGACGTCCACGGGACCCCTCTCGGCAAAGTCAGTGCCAGGGTCCCGTGGAACATTCACCACGCCGAAGACCAGCGAGCCTCCCCAACCTGCCCTGCCCCAACGACCAAGGCTCGTCTCGTCAGGAACGACGTTTGCGGAAGCAACAAGGGGAGAACTGTCCGCAGGAGCCGAGGCACAGAGGAGTGCATGCGAGGCACGGGCGGTCACCAACACCACGCCCGTTGCTGAGGGGAGTGCGACTCCAACTGTCAACCTATGCACTCCCCCGTACAACCATCTAGCCGTGTGCAGTGCCTCGGCTACCCTAACAACCAGCACGACGACAACATCCGTCTGCGGTCGGCCAATTCCGTCGGCCGAAATAAGTCCGCCGCATCCAACAGTCCGAACATCAGTGAGCGGCGGACGGGGTGGGCCCTCAAGCGCGGAGGCCCCCGGCAGCAACAACACCCCGCTGCCGGAAATGGTGACCCGGGTCGTAACCCGGTCGATGGCCAGGGCGGCCAGCGAGCCTCCGCGGTCCACCCCACGAACAACGAGGCCCAAGACAGCCGACGGAGAAAAGAGAGCCGCAGACGAGGCCGCCACCAGTAAGAGAAGATCGAGGGCGGCAACCCTCCCGCCCAGGGAGATGGACAGCGGCCCGGCCAGAAGATTGCGGGCGAGGAGGAGTAGAGGAGGCAGCCAGCAGCAGCAACAACAACAGCCGCAGCAGCAGCAACAACAACGGCAGCAGCTGCAGCAACAACAACAGCAGCGGCAGCAACAGGAGCAGCAGGAACACCAACAACAACAGGAACACACCAGGCGCAGGGTGAGTGATTCCTTTTTACGGGTGGAGGAAACGAATACAAGAGCGGTCCGGGGTCGCGTGTATATTGACAGGGGCACTAGCTCCATCAATTTTAATAGGTTTAATTCAGCGGACGAGAGCGCTGAGAGCGGCCACGCGAATCCTCCCCCGGTCCGGACCGGGGGAAAGCCCAGTCATTGCGCCGACACCGGAACGGGGTTGAATAACGCGGCGGATGATAACTTTGACGAGCGTAGCGCGAGTAGATCGGGACAACGGGGCGTCGCGAAGGGGGGCGCTTCGGGGGGTTCTCGCGCGCGTATCGGTACGGGGCGTTCGGGGCGTGGACCGGCCGTGCTCGTTCAACGGGGTGCCGGGCGAGCGCCAACGGACCGTCGGGGTCGACCAGCAGCCACGCGGTCATCTTGCGTTCAATCTCGAGGCGGAGGAGCAATTGGCGCGCCGCGAAAAGCCGGGGCCGAGGGGAACACTGTTAACAGGCCTCGCGGGGGTGGAAGCGGTGCCGCTTCTGACCGTGGCTCACGCGTCCAGGGGTCACCACGCCCAGGGGACGTGGGTGCGGAAAGGGCGCGCATCGTGGAGGCCGCCGACGAGGTCGAATCGACACAACAGCTCGAAGACGTCGCACGATCAGTGGCGGCGTTCTTCTTGGCTAACTGTTCGTCTGGACCTGCAGGCCGCAACAGAGCCGGCCCAAAGAGGAAGGGCGGCCAGCCGCAACGTAGAGGAGAGCGAAACCCATCGGAGGGGGGGTCGGCACCTCTCACGCGAGAGGAATACACGAGGGAGGCTACTCGCATCCAGAGCTTATTCCGAACGAATAGGAAGCGCGCGGTGCAGCAGGTGCTCACGGGAGCCACGACATCTTGCTCAATTCCTGTTGACGTCATCCAGGAACATTTTCGCGATCTGTATAAGCGCCGCGATCGTTCGGAAAGCCTCCCTCAGCTCCATCACGAGTTAGCTTCACCCGAGACCTGCGAAGCCCTCGTATCGGCCTTCACGAGTGAGGAGGTGAGCCGTCGACTCCGTCGGATGAAAAACTCCGCACCGGGGCCCGACGGTCTCATTTATTCCGATCTCAGGGGGGCTGATCCGAAGGCCGAGCTATTAACGGCAATATTTAACGCGTGCCGCCGGATGGAGCACATTCCTCTTGTATGGAAGGAGTCGACAACGGTCTTAGTTTATAAAAAGGGTGAGCCTGCCGAGGTCTCCAACTGGAGGCCTTTGGCCTTGGGAGACGTAACATCGAAGCTCTTCGCTGCGGTGCTCGCGGACCGTCTAACCGAATGGGTTATTAAGAACAAGCGGCTCTGTAGCGCGCAAAAGGGCTTTCTCCAGTACGAGGGGTGCCTCGAACACAACTACGTGCTGCAGGAAGCTCTTGCCGATGCCAAGAAAGGAAAACGCGAACAGGTGGTGGCTTGGCTGGATCTATCGAATGCGTTCGGTTCGGTCCCCCATTCCACCATCCTGGGGATGCTGGCCGACAACGGCGTTCCGGGGGTGTTCGTCAACATCGTGCGTAGTATGTATACAGACTGCGCTACGAGGGTCATCGCGGGGAACGGGATGACGGATCGAATCCTCATGGAGGCGGGAGTGAGGCAGGGCTGTCCCCTGAGTCCGATACTCTTTGACCTGGCAATCGAACCGATTGTCCGCGCTGCGGCGGACACGATGTCAGGGTATGAGGTGTCGGACCAGGTGGTGACAGTATTAGCATACGCGGACGACATCGCGCTTATTAGTAGAAACCCGTCGACCATGAGAGGGCTGCTGACTGCAGCCGAGGAGCTAGCTGGGCGGCTCGGCTTCTCGTTCAACTCGCGAAAGTGTGCTACACTGCACATTTCGAGGGGGGGGGGGGGTCAGCCGACCGCCTTCAGCATTGGAGGGAGTGCTGTCCCGTCGCTGGAGATGGGGCAGCACTACGATTACTTGGGTGTCCCCGTGGGTGACCGCGTCGATCAAACGCCCTACCACACCATCCGGGGAATGCTTGAGGACCTGCGCGCGGTTGACCTCTCGCTGTTAACACCGTGGCAAAAAGTCGAGACTTTGCGCACATTCATACTGCCGCGACTTGATTTTATATTAAGGGGGGGCAGCGTTAGGAAGGGGCCTCTGGTGGAGGCCGACACGTTGATCCGGAAGACGGTGAAGGGATGGCTCAACCTCCCCCAACGGGCTAGTGCGGAGCTGGTATACATCCCTCCTTCACAGGGCGGGTGTGGTATCACTCCCCTAGCTGACTTGGCCGATGTGGCGACTGTGGCCCACGCATTCAGAATCATGAATGCGGGGGACTCAGTCGTCTCGCATATTGCCAAGTCAACGTTGGCCAAAGTCGTCTCCGGAAAGATTGGTCGTCCTCCGTCCGATGCCGACCTGGCGGAGTATCTTTCTGGTTCGCTGGAGGGCGATTTCGCCAGGCCGGCTAGGGGAGGCTCCTCGTTTTGGAGTCGCGTGAGGGAGGCCGCGCGTAGATCCGGTCAGCGCCTCGGGTTTCGGTGGCGGTGGGACGATGGTCGGCGCGAGTTATCAATCGAACATCGCTCGGTCAAGGGGGGACGCGTGATTGTGCCGCCAGCTGCCAAGGGTCAAGTGGTAAGAGGGTTGAGGGCCTCAGTGTCGGGGTCGTACCTGGCGAGGCTTCTCGAGAAGCCGGACCAGGGGAAGGTGATCGGGGCTACCTCCCGGCATGCAATGAGCAATCATTTCATGCAGGGGGGGAAATTTATCCGTTTCGCAGACTGGCGCTTTGTCCACCGTGCCCGCCTCGACGTTCTCCCGTTAAACGGAGCGCGTCGATGGGGGACCGGTGACCAGAGATGCCGGCGGTGCGGATACGCTCTCGAGAGCCTTCCTCACGTGCTCGGGCATTGTGGCGTCCACTCCGCCGCCCGGCAGCTACGGCATAATAATATTCAAGATCGGCTTGTGAAAGCCATCCGTGCTCCCGGCGAGATCCGGGTGAATAAGCGGGTAGAGGGGGTCGGGGAACAGTACGCGGCTTTACGACCAGACATTGTTATCACCAACGGTGCGGCGAAGACGGTCACGATCATAGACGTGGCCGTCCCATTTGAAAACACCTTTAATGCCCTGGAGTCGGCGAGAGTGGCGAAGGTACTTAAGTATCAGCCCCTCGCCGACTCATTAAAATCGTTAGGGTTCGCCGTACACGTTGACGCGTTTATCGTTGGCTCCCTCGGAGCCTGGGACCCAAGTAACGAGCCCCTCCTTTCCCGGCTGCGCGTCTCATCAAACTATTCTAGCTTGATGAGGCGTCTCATGGTATCCGAGACAGTAGCCTGGTCCCGTGACATTTACGTGGAGCACGTCACCGGCACGCGCCAGTACTCGGTACCGCGCGGAAATCTTCCGGAGTGTGAGACCCACCTGAGCGGCGCCTCCGCTTAGTCTCTGTATATAGATTTATTTAGCTTATTGACGAGTCCGCCGCGGGGTCCAGCCCCCGTTCAAACGTCGGCGCGGCTGCGGGTGGAGTGGCCCGCAGCCACTCGGAATGTGTGTGAATGACTGGGGAATGAATGAATGATCGAATGAATGGTTGTATGACTGCTGCGGGGGAGAATGTCCCCCCAGCGACGAAATATGAATATTTTAAATATGCGTGCGAAATGCCGCCAACCTGTACATTTTTATGTAACCACCCCCGGCGTCGCAAGGCGTCGGGGGAACATTCTTTGAATAAAGCGCTTTTATCTGTTCTTATCAGCTTAATATCTGATACACTCCCCATATGGGAGTCCAGTATATTAAACTGATTTTTGAAACTTGATGGAATTCGGAGCTTGCTCCGGTTCTATCGCGAGTCAGCCTGGCATTGCAGTATCGCCAGGAGTTGGCTCAATAATTTAGTTTCAAAAATCAGTTCTAAACGCGTTCACTAGTTATCATAATTCGCGATAAAAAGTGCTGCCCGTCTACGAGTGCCTGCAGAGACTACGACGACGGAGGGACGACGATCGACTTGGGAGAGCGAGGAGAGTAACGGAGTGTTAGGGAGGTAAGCCGTGGTGGCGTCTGGTGTTGGCGGAGGAGGAAGATTCCCATTATTCGTGTATCTGTAGCGGTTGCGGCAGAAAATTAATAAAGAACGATAATCCTCCATTTTTGTAATCTGCGTACCACACCAGCCTCACGGCACTCGCTCTCCTCAAACCTGTGTGTCCGTTACGGATTGCAGGAAACGTTACAATAAAGACATTATTTTGCGAAATCGATCGTCCCACATTTATTTCCCATGTCCTGCCCTACTCGTGTCTAATTTAATCGTAGTTGAGTATCGTCATAATTTATTTTATTTTATCGCGTAACGGACTCGCCGAGTCGTTAATACTGTGTTTCATTGTTTCTTATTTATTCTGTGTTGTGCTGAAGAACTCCCGGTTTTAGTTTATTTTATATTTATAGACATTATCTATTTTATATACATTTACAATAATCTAGTCATTTTTATTTTATTTTACTTATTTTATTTTATTTTATCTATTTATTCTTTATACACGCCCTTTTGGCAAATTTTAACGTTATTGACATTGAGTTCTTCGTCTTATTTATTTATTTCGTATAGTTTTATAGTTTATTCGACTCGGTTTTTCCGTCTTATTTGTTATCTATTTATTTGAACAATCTCCTGCCCAGCGTCACGCATTGCACACGCTTAGTGGCATTGCACGAGCCACAAGCTGCGTTAATAGCTGTTTTATAATAATTTTAATATAATTCAATAGAAAGGCAGAGAGAATCGCGATAAAACCGTTAGCGTGTCGACAAAGTCGAAGTAGTTTGCATATTGTATAGCCGTCCTCGTCTAACGTTGTAAATATCACGCGAGCACGTAAGCGGCCTCACGCACGAGGTCGCACTAATACATACAAAGTGGCCGCACGCACACCATCAGACGCGGCGCACCGACGTGATCAGCGACGGGGACGGAGTCGGCACGCTTCGGCAAATTCCGTCCGAGACACGAGTAGGACTTAGGAAAATATCTGACAAGGCACTCGTCACAGGATTAGTCACATATACACTTTGTTCTTTTATTATTTTATTCATTGACTTTATAGTATTTTATTTTATCTATCTATTTATTTCTTGACTGCCTCGGCTATTATTTATTTATTTATTTATTTAACTAATAGCGAATATAGTGAAAATGACAAGCGAGGCAGGCTCCGCGGTATGCGCGGCTGAAAGACGTCCAGCAGTCTGGCTGGAAGGAGATATATTAGTTTTAACTTATTTGGCCGCGGAGTGGCCGTGTCCTATTTGTTACAATCCGAATCGCGCTCTAACAAAAGGGCAATGTATATACCAGGGGCACCCGGATTTAATAAAACATGTCAGAATATATCACAAGACAGTAGCGAAAAAGAGGTGGGTCTGCGGCGAGTGCTCCTTCAGCGACGAAAGTGCATACGGCATCAAGAAGCTGAAGAAGCACTACGCCGAGACCCACGAAACCTCGGGAAACGGTGCCCCTGGTACAACCGCGGCAATCACCACCACTAAGACGACGAAGGGCACGGCCACGACAAGCCGCGTACGCCGCGGAGCTGCAGTAGGAGCGGTCGAGAAGCGTCGCCCCCCCGGTGCAACGCGTGCACCGACCGAGGGGGCAGCCCCGGGTCCCTCCACTGCGTGCGCGATCGTCCCTCCACCCGTTGGGGGCGCTCCGTCCGCCGCCCCCAAGCCGCGTGTTATCTCCAACGTGAGGTACACGCGGCCCATCACGATTATAACAGGAACCTCCCCTGCGTCGACAACGGCTGCAACGAAAAGGACGACTCCTCCAGTGGCGCCTATCTTTCAACGTGGGATTAACGGCGTCACAAAGACTGGCGTCTACGTGTCCACCGCCAGCAGATCCGCGGGCAGAAGTACTCCCCCAACGAGCGGCAGGGCAGCGTCAATGGGGAGGACGTCCACGGGACCCCTCTCGGCAAAGTCAGCGCCAGGGTCCCGTGGAACATCCACCACGCCGAAGACCAGCGAGCCTCCCCAACCTGCCCTGCCCCAACGACCAAGGCTCGTCTCGCCATCGACGACTTTTGCGGAAGCAACAAGGGGAGAACTGCCCGCAGGAGCCGAGGCACAGAGGAGTGCATGCGAGGCACGGGCGACCACCAACATCACGCCCGTTGCTGGGGGGAGTGCGACACCAACTATCAACTTATGCACTCCCCCGTACAACCATCTAGCCGTGTGCAGTGCCTCGGCCACACTTACAACCAGCACGACGACGACATCCGTCTGCGGTCGGCCAATTCCGTCGGCCGAAATAAGTCCGCCGCATCCAACACCTCGAACATCAATAAGCGGCGGACGGGGTGGACCCTCAAGCGCGGAGGCCCCCGGCAGCAATAACACCCCGCTGCCGGAAATGCCGATCCGGGTTGTTACCCGGTCGATGGCCAGGGCGGCCAGCGAGCCTCCGCGGTCCACCCCTCGAACAACGAGGCCCAAGACAGCCGACGGAGAGAAGAGAGCCGCAGACGAGGCCGCCACCAGTAAGAGAAGATCGAGGGCGGCGACCCTCCCTCCCAGGGAGATGGACAGCGGCCCGGCCAGAAGACTGCGGGCCGCGGGGGGCGCGCCGAACATCCAGGCGCCCCCCAGGGTGGCGGCAACGATAGGGGAGAGGCTAACCCCTTCAACATCATCAGTGCCTCTCCCCATAATTGAGGAGTCGTCGTGCGAAGAGTCGGACACAGCGTCGACCTCCTCTTCGACGTCCGACTGGTCTCTGGACGGCTGGACGCGCCCAGCAACGAGACGCCAGCGGAGGAGCAGAGGAGGCAGCCAGCAGCAACAACAGCAGCCGCAGCAGCAGCAACAACATCCGCAGCAGCTGCAGCAACAACAACAGCAGCGGCAGCAACAGGAGCAGCAGCATCAACAGGAACACACCAGGCGCAGGGTGAGTGATTCCTGTTTACGGGTGGAGGAGACGGATACGAGAGCGACCCGGGGTCGCGTATACATTGACAGGGGCACTAGCCCCATCAATTTTAATTTGTTAAGATCAGCGGACGAGAGCGCTGAGAGCGGCCACGCGAATCCTCCCCCGGTCCGGACCGGGGGAAAGCCCAGTCATTGCGCCGACACCGGAACGGGGTTGAACAACGCGGCGGATGATAACTTTGACGAGCGTAGCGCGAATAGATCGGGACAACGGGGCGTTGCGAAGGGGGGCGCTTCGGGGGGTTCTCGCGCGCGTATCGGTACGGGGCGTTCGGGGCGTGGACGCGTAAATGTACCGGCCGTGCCCGTTCAACGGGGTGCCGGGCGAGCACCAACGGACCGTCGGGGTCGACCAGCAGCCGCGCGGTCATCTTGCGTTCAATCTCGAGGCGGAGGAGCAATTGGCGCGCCGCGAAAAGCCGGGGCCGAGGGGAACAGTGCCAACAGGCCTCGCGGGGGTGGAAGCGGTGCCGCTTCTGACCGTGGCTCACGCGTCCAGGGGTCACCACGCCCAGGGGACGTGGGTGCGGAAAGGGCGCGCATCGTGGAGGCCGCCGACGAGGTCGAAACGACACAACAGCTCGAAGACGTCGCACGATCAGTGGCGGCGTTCTTCTTGGCTAACTGTTCGTCTGGACCTGCAGGCCGCAACAGAGCCGGCCCAAAGAGGAAGGGCGGTCAGCCGCAACGTAGAGGAGAGCGAAACCCATCGGAGGGGGGGTCGGCGCCTCTCACGCGAGAGGAATACACGAGGGAGGCTACTCGCATCCAGAGCTTATTCCGAACGAATAGGAAGCGCGCGGTGCAGCAGGTGCTCACGGGAGCCACGACATCTTGCTCAATTCCTGTTGACGTCATCCAGGAACATTTTCGCGATCTGTATAAGCGCCGCGATCGTTCGGAAAGCCTCCCTCAGCTCCATCACGAGTTAGCTTCACCCGAGACCTGCGAAGCCCTCGTATCGGCCTTCACGAGTGAGGAGGTGAGCCGTCGACTCCGTCGGATGAAAAACTCCGCACCGGGGCCCGACGGTCTCATTTATTCCGATCTCAGGGGGGCTGATCCGAAGGCCGAGCTATTAACGGCAATATTTAACGCGTGCCGCCGGATGGAGCACATTCCTCTTGTGTGGAAGGAGTCGACAACGGTCTTAGTTTATAAAAAGGGTGAGCCCGCCGAGGTCTCCAACTGGAGGCCTTTGGCCTTGGGAGACGTAACATCGAAGCTCTTCGCTGCGGTGCTCGCGGACCGTCTAACCGAATGGGTTATTAAGAACAAGCGGCTCTGTAGCGCGCAAAAGGGCTTTCTCCAGTACGAGGGGTGCCTCGAACACAACTACGTGCTGCAGGAAGCTCTTGCCGATGCCAAGAAAGGAAAACGCGAACAGGTGGTGGCTTGGCTGGATCTATCGAATGCGTTCGGTTCGGTCCCCCATTCCACCATCCTGGGGATGCTGGCCGACAACGGCGTTCCGGGGGTGTTCGTCAACATCGTGCGTAGTATGTATACAGACTGCGCTACGAGGGTCATCGCGGGGAACGGGATGACGGATCGAATCCTCATGGAGGCGGGAGTGAGGCAGGGCTGTCCCCTGAGTCCGATACTCTTTGACCTGGCAATCGAACCCATTGTCCGCGCTGCGGCGGACACGATGTCAGGGTATGAGGTGTCGGACCAGGTGGTGACAGTATTGGCATACGCGGACGACATCGCGCTTATAGGTAAAAACCCGTCGACCATGAGAGGGCTGCTGACTGCAGCCGAGGAGCTAGCTGGGCGGCTCGGCTTCTCGTTCAACTCGCGAAAGTGTGCTACACTGCACATTTCGAGGGGGGGGCGGGTTCAGCCGACCGCCTTCAGCATTGGAGGGAGTGCTGTCCCGTCGCTGGAGATGGGGCAGCATTACGATTACTTGGGTGTCCCCGTGGGTGACCGCGTCGATCAAACGCCCTACCACACCATCCGGGGAATGCTTGAGGACCTGCGCGCGGTTGACCTCTCGCTGTTAACACCGTGGCAAAAAGTCGAGACTTTGCGCACATTCATACTGCCGCGACTTGATTTTATATTAAGGGGGGGCAGCGTTAGGAAGGGGCCTCTGGTGGAGGCCGACACGTTGATCCGGAAGACGGTGAAGGGATGGCTCAACCTCCCCCAACGGGCTAGTGCGGAGCTGGTATACATCCCTCCTTCACAGGGCGGGTGTGGTATCACTCCCCTAGCTGACTTGGCCGATGTGGCGACTGTGGCCCACGCATTCAGAATCATGAATGCGGGGGACTCAGTCGTCTCGCATATTGCCAAGTCAACGTTGGCCAAAGTCGTCTCCGGAAAGATTGGTCGTCCTCCGTCCGATGCCGACCTGGCGGAGTATCTTTCTGGTTCGCTGGAGGGCGATTTCGCCAGGCCGGCTAGGGGAGGCTCCTCGTTTTGGAGTCGCGTGAGGGAGGCCGCGCGTAGATCCGGTCAGCGCCTCGGGTTTCGGTGGCGGTGGGACGATGGTCGGCGCGAGTTATCAATCGAACATCGCTCGGTCAAGGGGGGACGCGTGATTGTGCCGCCAGCTGCCAAGGGTCAAGTGGTAAGAGGGTTGAGGGCCTCAGTGTCGGGGTCGTACCTGGCGAGGCTTCTCGAGAAGCCGGACCAGGGGAAGGTGATCGGGGCTACCTCCCGGCATGCAATGAGCAATCATTTCATGCAGGGGGGGAAATTTATCCGTTTCGCAGACTGGCGCTTTGTCCACCGTGCCCGCCTCGACGTTCTCCCGTTAAACGGAGCGCGTCGATGCGGGACCGGTGACCAAAGATGCCGGCGGTGCGGATACGCTCTCGAGAGCCTTCCTCACATGCTCGGGCATTGTGGCGTCCACTCCGCCGCCCGGCAGCTGCGGCATAATAATATTCAAGATCGGCTAGTGAAAGCCATCCGCGTTCCCGGCGAGATCCGGGTAAATAAGCGGGTAGAGGGGGTCGAGGAACAATACGCGGCGTTAAGACCTGACATCGTTATTACGAACGGTGCGGCGAAGACGGTCACGATCATTGACGTGGCCGTCCCGTTCGAAAATACCTTTAGTGCCCTGGAGTCGGCGAGAGTGGCGAAGGTACTTAAGTATCAGCCCCTCGCCGACTCATTAAAATCGTTAGGGTTCGCCGTACACATTGACGCGTTTATCGTTGGCTCCCTCGGAGCTTGGGTCCCAAGTAACGAGTCCCTCCTTTCACGGCTGCGCGTCTCATCGAACTATTCTAGCTTGATGAGGCGTCTCATGGTATCCGAGACAGTAGCCTGGTCCCGTGACATTTACGTGGAGCACGTCACCGGCACGCGCCAGTACTCGGTACCGCGCGGAAATCTTCCGGAGTGTGAGACCCACCAGAGCGGCGCCTCCGCTTAGTTTTTGTGTTTAGTGTTGCGTCCTAAATTATTACTCCGGGTTTTATCGCGTTTCTATCGTTCTGAGTCTCTGATTTTAGATTGAACGGCTTTATTTTATTTTATTTTACAGTTTTCATTGTTCTTGTCTATTTTATTTATTTTACGCTTCGTGTTTTATTTATTTGAACACCTTTTGGTTTATTTTATTACTTGACGTGGCTATTTATTGTAATCTATCGCATCGCGATCGATTTCAATATTCAGCTAGTCGATTGTACGTTAGATTCCGGTTCGAATTTTTATTTATTTACACCACCTCTGTATGCCCCTATTGGCATACTTTGGTTTTTATTTCTCTGACTCCGATTTGTATTTATTTTATTTTACTCTTAACCGTTTTATCATAAATCTTGACTCGGCTTTTCCGGTATCTGTAATTTATTTATTTATTTATTATTTATTCATTCTCTTATACTACTGCCTACGCGTGCACAAGCGACTCGGCGACATCGCACTCCATCGTCGCACAGTGAGAAGTCGCAGCATCAAAAATTTAATACCATAATTTGATAGAAAGGCAGTACTTATTTATTTCGTGAGATTCCGTTAGCGTGTCGACAAATACAACAATCCCAAATAACGATAGCATCGTCCCCTTATCATCAACACCGAGTGTGCGAAGTGTATAAGCCACTCCACGCGGCACGTCAGCGGCCCCACCAATGCACTCACAGGCGGCACACCGACGTGCCACGCAGCGGGACGAAGTCGGCACGCATCGGCCATCTTGTCGTACGGCTCGAGCTGGGCTGTGGAAATCGTCTGGCAAGACACACGCGTCGCGTTTAAGACTGTTGCGCACTTTGATCATTGAATTAGCTATTTCATTTTTATTTCATTTTATTTTATTTTATTTTGATTGATTTGACTTCAAATGGTCATTCATCGTTGCGGACGTGCAAACGGCCATCCTGGGAGCGGACTTCCTTTCCCACTATGGCCTCCTTGTGGATCTGCGAGGTCAGAGAGTCCTGGACTCCATCACCTCGTTGTCTGCACAAGGAGACGTGCAGGTGGCCAGTGTCCACAGCGTTTCCACGGCCCGCCAACTTAGCGTTCCTCGGGGAAGCGATGGCAAACCTTTCGCCGATCTGATCGCGGAATTCGCCGATATTGCAACCCCATGCGGATCGACAGCACTGCTGGAGGGAATACCAGTCCAGCACTTCATACAGACTGTGGGACCTCCAGTCTTCGAGCGTCCACGAAGGCTCGCAGGCGACAGACTAGCCGCAGCCAGGGAGGAGTTTGACGTGCTCCTGGATCGGGGAATCATCCGTCCGTCGTCCAGCCAATGGGCCAGTCCACTGCACCTGGTGCAGAAGAAGTCCGGCGGTTGGAGAGCTACGGGAGACTACCGCAGGCTCAACGCCAATACGGTGCCGGACAGGTACCCTCTCCCGGTGATAGAGGACATCCTCCAGGGATGTCGCGGCAGCAGGATATTCTCAGTGGTCGACCTACAGCGGGCATACTACCACATCCCAGTGGCACCAGAGGACATTTGCAAGACCGCCGTGACTACGCCTTTTGGGCTCTTCGAGTTTCTCGGGATGCCGCTCGGCCTCAGGAATTCATCGCAGACGTTTCAGCGTTTCATGGACTCGCTGCTCCGTAAGCTGCCCTTCGCCAAGTGCTACTTAGACGATCTCATTATCATGTCCGCCTCGCCTGAGGATCATTTACGGCATCTACGGCAGCTGTTCGAAGTGCTTCGAGAGGCCAAGCTGGCAATCAACCTGGAGAAGTGCCATTTCGCACAGACGCAAGTCTCCTACCTGGGCTACACTGTGTCCCCGTGCGGATACGAGCCACCAGCCCACAAGGTCAAGGCGATCGAGGATTTTCCGCGGCCGGAAACAACGGGCGATCTCCGCCGTTTCCTCGGCATGCTCAACTTCTACCGACGAAGCATCCCTGGCGCAGCCATAGCGCAAGCGCCGTTGAACGAGCTCCTCAAAGGTCGCCCGAAGGGCAAGGGCGTAAAAATCGTATGGACCCCCGAGGTAGAGAAGGCCTTCCTCGACTGCAAGTCTGGCATCGCAAACGCTGTCAG
>SMSR01006711.1:0-23316 GCA_019453355.1 Ceratina japonica | reverse complement strand
GACCTGACCTGCGACAACGACAGCCGAACGCGTTCGACGAGTGAACCGTCGTATATCAAAGCGATCTCGCGCAGAGATTATTGTCGAGGAAGGAACCGTACGTGCATCGCGAAACACGCACTCTGGTTACGCGACGACCGCCGCTCTTTCTAAGCCACCGTGCCACCTCGTTTACCCTTGTTAATCTTGCATCAATAAAACATGTCCAAACCGCGGACACACCGTTACGAGTTCCTTGCGTAACTCTTTAGGAATTCCAGGTGAAATTAGAATTGTCCGAGCTCCGTCGACAATAGAACTGTTCCAANTAAAAGTTCACGAAAATTTAACTGAGTCATTATTTAACTAAAACCTACTCATACGCTAAATTTCAGATTTTTCTAATCGTTAAGTCGTTTTGGTGTAGAACTACCTTAAGTCACCGAACAGTTCTCAAAACAAAATCGTTCGTTCAGTCTCTGAACAGAAATTCGTCCAAGTTATCTCAAGAATTTCTTTAACATCAGTCTTTAACATCCCGAATAAATCGATTCTAACTCAATTGAGTCACGAATTTTTTACGGAAGCGTAACATAAGTATAATTTAGTCTTACTTCGATGTTTCATTCAATCGCGCTTTTTACTACCTGCCTGACTTACCAACTCACTTGTTTCATGAATGAGAACGAACTGCCTATACGCGGTCTGATCGATTTTTCTCAGTTACGGTTTTAACTCGCGTTCTAATCGGCGTAAATTCTATAAACGTTCGGTATTTAACAAGAATGGCAAAAATCGCTTGCGAACGCGGCAAGGACGTCGGAGGCGCATCAGACAATGCGCGGCCTAACGCACGTGATACTTTCCCACGTGATTAATCACGGTCCTGAACAACAAAAAAAAGTAGAAAAGATATCGCTTGCGACATTTTTACAAAATCCCGTAACATCGTTTGAGAGAAGGTCAAGAGGAATCGGTCCGACGCGTTCGTTTTATCATCGCATACGCTTAACACTTGAGCCGCGACCGGGGGAGACCTTTCGTCACACGGTCTTTTTGAACGATTTCTCTCTTCGGTGTTTACAGAACCTCTTCTATATAACGCGCGCGGTTAATAAGCCGTCCAGTAAATTCTGGAAACCGCGGCCTTGCGGCGACGAACGTTGCCGTCGGGACGGTGTCGTCGGTGCCTGGTTGCGTAAGGCCCGTCGGGCATCTCATTCAAACGTTCTTCTCTAAAGCGTTACATCTGAATCACCCTCGCCGGGCCGTGATTTATCACGGGCGACCGTTTACAACCGTCGGGAAACCAGTTCGTCCTGACAGATGATGAAAACCGCGCGTTTCGAGCTGGACACGGCGATCGTGTCATCGCTTCGATTGCAAATGCAAAGCAAATACGACGTGTTTGCGGCGATTTAGAAAAATGACTGCGGGAGAAGAGGGCGCGAGGCCTCTCGGTGCATTAAAGGCTCAAGCATCTCATCGTGGCAAACGAATCGTGAAGCTGCGCGCGAAGCCTTTCGCTTCCGGTTCACCGATCTCTCCGCAATCGTTAAACCCCGCGTGTCCCGACATTTATGCGACCACTTTCGCCCGGTGCATGCCCGTCGATGCATCGTCTAGCAGATTCATCGGTTCCGACTAATAACAATCTCGTGTACTTGATAGAATGATTCCCGAAATAATTAAGCGATTGCCATTGAACTGTTCGAGATAGGAGAAAACTGTATACGACATTTTCTACGGGAAATACCATCATCTACAACTTTTATTTGAAACATTTTCCGAAATTCCGAGAAGGAAAAGAACTGTCTTTAAATCTCGTTCACTTATGGAAAATTACCATATAGGAAGGAGCTGGCTAGAAATCATTGTCCCGAGCTGTGCGTCAATGATAATGCAATTTCGATACGGCTTAAATATGCGCAATATTCATTAAACCTAATGCAGCGATTCCGGTAACGAAGTCCGCGGGTAATTTCGAATCATTTGAACAATCGGTTTATGCAGGAACTCGCGTTACTCGGCTAACAATAAAACGACTCGGATCTCGCACGGATGAATGCACCGTGTCCGGTGCGTGTCCTTGTGCACACAGTCGTTTTCACAAAAAAAAAATGAACAAACGATAGAGCCAACCCCGCGATCTAGCCATTGTCTCTCTTCTATCTCTTCAATCCTCGAAGCTTTTTACAAAGAGTCGAGAGAGAGAGAAGAGAGCATCTTGGTGAAAGTTCATCATTACTCTCATGAACATACATTATAAGTTTCACAAACAATTTTTATCGAATGATAGAAAAATCGTCTAGTGGCTTCGAGACCACTCCCTTATCTTTGCAGATAAACTTAAGGAAAATACTTGGCCGTACAGATAAGATTTGTAGATTCACTTGTAAATGTTTTAAAATAAATGGTCTCCAGTATTTTCCTCGATCAGGGTGCAATTTCATCAAATTATTATTTTTTACAATAAATAATCGCGTGATTCCAATGAATACCGATTTCAAATTCGTAAATTCATAATAGAACGAAGTCTATCAGAGAGCGTTAAGGGAGTACTCTCGGTAGTAGAATTATAAATGAGAATCGTTTGATATTTTGGTGATAGGTAAATTGAAGTGCACTGAATCTCTGATTCAAATTTTGTAACCCTTCAGAACAATTTTGTTATATACTGTAAAAAGGGCATCTCCACTTCTTGCAGTGTATAAAGAAATTTTCCTAAAGGGTTACGAAATTTGAATCAAAGTTTCAGTGCACTTCAATTTAGCTGTTACCAAAATATCAAACAATACTCATTTGTAATTCTACTACCGAGGGTACTCCCTTAATACTTGAAATTTGAAAACTGTGGCAAGAATTTATCCGACTCAATTATCGATTAAATCATTCCAAGTTCTCGACCAAGATTCATGAATTTTCTTTAAAAAACATATGGCAGTGATTCAATTTGTACGCCGAGGCGAGGGACGCGTCGTAAAATAATTAGTGAACGAATCCGAGTCTGTTTTTTCCCGCTGGTCGATTATTAGCGCACTGACGGTAAGTTCCCGATGACGGCACGAATTCCATGAACCCGAGCCAGATGCCAGTAGAGACCGACTTTATCTGTGCTGCTCTCTACAGGACATCTGACAAACGAGAAGATTCCTCTTATCGTTCGTTTTATTAGATTTAACCCGGGGGACCGGCTCGTCGAGTGTGTTGCGCATTACGTTTCCGAGATAATCTTAATGCGAACTCAATACCCTCGCTAAGGGAGCATAATTTAGAAAGCCGTCCGAACTGATCCGTCAATTGCCGGCAGAATATGTTTTCGTTATACGAAATTCCAGCGAAATAAATTTTGTACCGATACCAGGGATATAATGATAATCGGGACGGGTTTGAAAAACGTGGGCAATTAGATTGCAGTTAATTACACGCTGCGCGTTGCGCTCATGTCAATTAGCAGAAATAATAATATGCGAATGGACCAGATCGAGACGAGAGATAGGCCGATAAAAATCGGGCCAATTTACGTATTACCGATAAATTATAGCCACTCACTCAATTTCGCATGAACGGACAACCGATTGTTTAATCTCTCCTAATAATCTAAACGGCTTCCACGTCGGCCGTCCAATTAATATTAATGTCGACAGAAATTATATAATATATCGTATTTACCCGCGTTTCTACGTCTGTACCCGTCTTTCCTCTGCTCTTAACAAATAACATTTTTATCTCGAACGTGTAATTACCCTAGGGCGTTCCGCACTGGAATTCATAGATCGTTTCATCGAGTACTCACGCTACTTATGATATACAGGGCGCCGCCAGTCGTCAGTCTCAGTCCGTTTTTGAGTAATTACAAAATACTACGCGACGAATAATTATCACGGCTGCGTTTCGCGTAACCGTAATTTCGCTAATAATAATGGCGATAAGATCGATAACCGAGTTTTTTTTTTTTCTTCGAAAACAGGCCGACACACTCTGGGAGTGCGGGCGGGGTAAACGGCGGAGATAGGGTACAGATTGAAAATAATTCCTGGCCCGAAGTCACGGTAAATAGCGTTGTTCGCTCGTCGCACCGTTCGCCGCGTACCGGTGATAATTCAAACGGCAATTTTTCGAGCAGCTCTCTAATTGCACTCTCAATTTGCAAGTCAAACAGCCGGAAGAGTACTATATTTACGAAGGCATGAGAAAACAGCGTTCGATGACGTCACTGTTTAAAGGTCTGTCGTGCTCTCCTGGCGCTGTTCGGTACCGTTTTATTTCTGCTTGGTCCGAGAGAACACCGCCGCGCCGCCCCGACCGGCGAGAGAGACACGGATTCGATTCGATGAGAGGAGAGCAAATTGTATGCGAATACCGGAAAGAAACAGACCGAAATCGGTCCATTTTTTACCCTGGCTCGGTGCCAGTGGATCCTGCGAAAAGCTCGCGCAGCTTTTATACAAATGCTAATACCAAAGTTTCGCCGCGAATAGACGAGGAATTCTCGCGTGCCGTTCTCTCCGGAACGGTCTATAAAAATTTGAAAGACAACCGTTTCTTGGAAACCCCATTTGTTTGATCTACAGTCGAATGAAATTAGACGCGTTTGACGTGTCACTAAAAAATGCCAGCGTTAAAAAAATTGCAAGGACCTTCGTCTCGCGTCGAGTAAATTATTTTTGTAACGTGTCGTTGACGTTCCTCGACGAGTTTCCCGCCCGATGTTGAGAAAAATACGGATCTGCCGGCGATTACCGATTTTAATCCCGAGGAGGTCGGACCTTCGTCGGGGACAATTATAAAAATTCGGAAGCCCGTATACTCTTCCCCACTTCTCTAAATGTCTTGCTTCGCGTAAGTGCGACCCAACAACCGATTTCCTCGCTCGATCACTTCCCCGACAATTAAACCGCACTAATCGTGTAGAACGAGACGATAATGCCGGTGAGGAAATCGCCAAAAATCGAGGCTCAGGTCGTGGAGGCCATCCGGCGGTTGCAGACGATTCAGGGGTCGACTCCACGGGAGATCAGCAACTACATTGCTCAGGAATACAATGTACCCGGCAATGAAATTAGACGACACGTTCAGCTCGCCTTGAAACGCGGCGTTACCTACGGCATTCTCCAACGTGTCAAAGGGTAAACGCAAAAAACTGTTCGCTACCGGTTTTTCTCTCGCTCGGCGACTACCGTCGACGCACGCGAGACTTATAAGGAGGCACAATGGATACCTCATTTTCTATTGACATTCGACTGCGAGCTAGGATCGACGTTTTATTTTCCAGAGGATGTTACTCGTACAACCAAGATTTCCTGAATGGTCAACGTCTGAACGGCGGGGATCAGCCGGTGAGTATCTGCAGGGGAAGAAGAAGCAGAAGGAGACGTCGTTCAAGAAGAAGATCGGCTAAGAGGCGGAGGATGAGTTCCGGGGGGTGTAGATCGCGCAGGAGAAGATCAAGAAGAAGGAGATCGAGGAGACGAAGGAGGAGGGAGGAGGTCCCGAAGGACGTCGACGGCGACGTCGACGTGACCAAACAGCCGTCGAAGAGCGGCGATATCTTGAGAAAAGATAGCGTCCGTTCTACCGTCTCGGAAAACTCTGAGGGCAACCAAGAATGATCCTCCGAAAAGATAGAACAATAAACCGGCGATCCGGCGTTTTATCGTTCGACGCCGCCGGACGCAAAGATTGATTCAAGAACGAGAGAGGAGACGGATGCGAGCGAAGTACGCGGCCGCTGTTTGCTCGACTCCATTTAAATGCATTTCCCTGTTTAAACATGTTTTTATTGCTTCTCTTTAAAAAGAACTTCCATCGCGTTAGCCGCGAGGCCTTCGAGTAATGTTAGATCTCCTTCATTCTGCTGTCTTTTTTTTTCGCTTGCAGACCGCCGGAGACACTCGGAATTCATTAAGGAAAAACGAAGAGGACGGGCCGCGAGGAAATTCCAAGAAAACTGAACGTCGACTGCGCACACACATTTTCATGAATGTCTCATCTATTCTCTTCGCCGATGTATCAACGTTCGTGATTATTTTCCCGTGATCATTTTGTCAAATCTTTGTGTACACGTGGAATACAGAGAATTTTGGAAATTTTCTACTAGCCAGTTTTACTGTCACCTTTGGGACGGGGCGTTCGAAGATCGGGATCGAGCGGGAAGCCGGAGGGAGATCTCGGGGACCTGTGTGTTATCGAGAGACACAGAAAGAACGGGTCGGAATGGAGAACGCCAACTGGTGTTGGAAGCAGTGGCCGTTTGTCAGCGATGACGGCCCTGCTCACGGCCTTGTTGGCTAATGATAGTCTTGCTAATGTTGCGATCGCACACGCACACGTGAACTCTTGAACGCGTGACTATTTCACCTACAGCCGCCCGATCTCAACATTGTCCGAGCCAGAAATCGCTTCGTTCGCGTTTCACTGAGAATCTACCTCCGTCGCTCGAACGTTTCTCGTTCGTCTACGAAGATCGGGGCCCCGCGTGGACATCGACGAAACGCGGACCGCGAATTATTTCCACTAATAAGACGTTTCTCTGGCAATAAACGAAATAGTGTTGTTATAGTTAAGCGAGCGGTACGGGAATAAATGAATATAATCGTGCGTAGCCGCGATAACAGTATCTCGAATGAAATCGTCGGTCGCATAATTACTCGCGAGCCGGCCAAGATAAAGTTGCTTGTTAAGAAACGTAACGAGCAGGTAACGCTAGAACCGGGCACGCTATTGTGAGACGAACCGTGATTTACGATCGTGTAAGAGCATTCGAATAACTCGCAAGGGAACACGATACTATCTCCTATACAGTCGATGCCACCGTTCGTTCGAACGTACAAGACGCCGCAGATCGCTTCTGTGCAACAGCTAACAGCAATTTATTTAATTAGACGTGCCAGCATTTAAAACTGCTTTCATTTTCGACCTTTGGTTTACCCTATAAATTTGGTATCATCGTGCGAACGCGATTTCCTATTCTTGAGACGAGGAACATTTTTATACGAAGGGCCGGAGAAGTATTAGAAGAAATTCATCAATAAATTTAATAAATACGGTTTATACTAAGAGTCCGTGAAGAACTACCTTAAAACCGTAAATTTCGATCTTTGATTTATCGTATAAGTTCTGTATCATCCTGCAAACACGATTTCCTATTCTCGGGATGAGGAACCTTTTTATAGCCGAAGAAATATTAGAAGAAATTCATAAATAAATTTAATAAATATAGTTCATACTAGAAGTCCGTGAAGAACTGCCTTAAAACCGTACTTTTCGATCTCTGGTTTACCCTATAAATTCTGTATCATCGTGCAAACACGATTTCCTATTCTCGGGACGAGGAACCTTTTTATACGAAGGGCCGGAGAAGTATTAGAAGAAATTCATCAATAAATTTAATAAATACGGTTTATACTAAGAGTCTGTGAAGAACTACCTTAAAACCGTAAATTTCGATCTTTGATTTATCGTATAAGTTCTGTATCATCCTGCAAACACGATTTCCTATTCTCGGGATGAGGAACCTTTTTATAGCCGAAGAAATATTAGAAGAAATTCATAAATAAATTTAATAAATATAGTTCATACTAGAAGTCCGTGAAGAACTGCCTTAAAACCGTACTTTTCGATCTCTGGTTTACCCTATAAATTCTGTATCATCGTGCAAACACGATTTCCTATTCTCGGGACGAGGAACCTTTTTATACGAAGGGCCGGAGAAGTATTAGAAGAAATTCATCAATAAATTTAATAAATACGGTTTATAATAAGAGTCTGTGAAGAACTACCTTAAAACCGTAAATTTCGATCTTTGATTTATCGTATAAGTTCTGTATCATCCTGCAAACACGATTTCCTATTCTCGGGATGAGGAACCTTTTTATAGCCTAAGAAATATTAGAAGAAATTCATAAATAAATTTAATAAATACGGTTTATACTAAGAGTCCGTGAAGAACTACCTTAAAACCGTAAATTTCGATCTTTGATTTGTCGTATAAGTTCTGTATCATCCTGCAAACACGATTTCCTATTCTCGGGATGAGGAACCTTTTTATAGCCGAAGAAATATTAGAAGAAATTCATAAATAAATTTAATAAATATAGTTCATGCTAGAAGTCCGTGAAGAACTGCCTTAAAACCGTACTTTTCGATCTCTGGTTTACCCCATAAATTCTGTATCATCGTGCAAACACGATTTCCTATGCTCGGGACAAAGAACCTTTTCATACGAAGGGCCGGAGTATTAGAAGACTGCAAGTTCCAAAGGGCAGGAATCAGTTTAGTTCGATCGAAGAATCGCGAGCGGAGTACGATGACTTGGAATCGGAAGGAAGTAAGAGAAGAGGATTTCGGTGTGTTCGGTCGTGGCCGAGTCGGGCGGGAATAATATTCGATTTGGAGCCGGGCCAGCGGTAAAAAGCAGATTTCGAGCGAACGCATCGACGCTATTTCACCTGCACGTCCGCGTTACCATGCGAAATAACGGGCGAAAGGCAGGAGGAGGAAGAAGAGGCACGTGATATGCCTCGGCCCGCTCGTCACGTGTCTTCGGCGCGAATATTTCTACATATTTCGCGTATTATCCTACTACTCCTTCGGGCGACATGCAGGGTTTCACGCACGCGTGGATTTCCGCTTTGCCTATCTATAGTCGCGGACGCGTTCTGTCGCGTGATGCAACTTGGTAACCGCGTGCTCCTTCGAAATTACATAGTTTACACGCGCGCGGAATAACGCCAGACCTCGCCGCCGCGGCGAGGATGAATGAAAAAGCCGCGTTTAACCCCGGCCGACCCGGATTCTTCCGGCCGGTGAATAATTTAACACCGATTGATCGTCGCTGCCGCTTAATCAGATTTTTACCTATTCACGCAAAATTCAACCGTCTCATTCATCGGTCGCTGAAAACCGTGAAACGCATGACGAGGAATGAATGATAAAAAATACAAAGAAAGTAGTCGAGTCGAAAGAGCTCGATGAATCGATGAGCGTATCGTCATGGTTCCGAGCTCGTCATCGAGTTCGAGCGGTTATGACACAGAGTTTGCAACCACGCGACGGTGACACGAGGAGCCGGGAGAAAGCAACTTTAATTGGAACAAATCGATATCGTCTTAAATGAGTATATAGTTATACAGCTCGTTGAACTTGCAATCTTCCATCTGGACGAATTGAGAGACAATGGGAATTTAAGAGGCCCGGCAATCGTTAACTCGCGCAATTATCACACAATTTTATTATTTACAGTCGCGCGGGAGATTAAATTGCGCAAGAGGATGATGAGCGTTTCGGAGGACCGAGGTCCGTGAAAATCCTTCGATTTTCAATCCCTGCAACTTTGCACCGTCTCCGGTAGCAACCTTGACGCGGAAGCCGTATTTTCGTGGCACTAGATATAAAGGCTTCGTGTCCCGCACACTTGTACGATTCGTTCAATTACATTAACCGTCTGTTTAAACTATGACACGCAAAAATGAAATGGAGTACGTGAGAAACCGAGCGAATAGATTCGCCCGTTAAACGACAGCTGCCGCTTCAATGAAAATTTCTTTCGATAGACAAACGAGTCTGTTCTGTGTAAAACAATTTGGCTCGAGAACAAGCATACCACTGACTCTCCCATTTCCTTAAACGAATTAGTACAACTTCGAAGCGTGGATAAAAATCGTTATCACTCGATTACTCAATGTATTACGACACTCGATATTACTCTCTCGGTCGGACTAAAGAATTCCTATTCAAATGTAAAATTCCATCTTCGGCAAATTCCTAATATACGATAAAAGACGAAAACTATTTGCGGTAAATCGAAGCGAAAGACTGTAGACGTTAAAACTGGATCTCCGTCGTGCAATTTGATCTACGGCTTCTTCTGTAGCCCCGTTTTGCTTCTAATCGTTCCAACGCCTCTAAATTACCGCCTTACGCTATCTTATCGTGGAGTCCCTTTTACGGGATCGTAAATACGAGCTACTTACATACTTACATGCATACATACATACGTAGGAGCGCAGCCGGTGGCCGGGAGGAACGACCATGTGCCCCGCGTGTCGTCAGTAAATTATTTAAAACCGGCACAATAATGAGTAAGCATCTTACGACCAGATAAGCCATTTCGCTTTGCCTCATTACCATATCCATGGGCACGCTACAAACACCGACCAGCCGATCCTACAATCCCTCTTTTTCCTTTACCAAACCTTTCCTCAAATTCGAAACGGCTTGGCAATACTATAATACGAATCAGAAAATTGACGAAGACATTCAATGCATCGTAAAAAGAGGAATAGTAGAAAAGGTCCGAACTTTTTCTCAAATTCGAAACAGCTTGGCGATACCATAACACGAATTACAAATCCTTCTACTAAAATCAATTAATTAGGACGAGATCAAACTTAAAAATTGGCGAACGTATTCGATCCATAGTAAAACGGGGAATAGTATAAAAGGTCTCGCATCGACGACCTGTGGTTCGATCGATAGAGCGGAAGCGGGTACGCGCGAAGAACGAAGCAGGGAAGCGGGTCGGACGGGCGAAAGAGCAAAGGGCGCAGGGTGCGTCGATCAGGATCAGGGATAGTCGGGGAGCATCGAGGATGGTGTATCGCGCGGCTCGACGATNACAATCCCTCTTTTTCCTTTACCAAACCTTTCCTCAAATTCGAAACGGCTCGGCAATACTATAACACGAATCAGAAAATTGACGAAGACATTCAATGCATGGTAAAAGAGGAATAGTAGAAAAGGTCCGAACTTTTTCTCAAATTCGAAACAACTTCGCGATACCATAACACGAATTACAAATCCTTCTACTAAAATCAATTAATTAGGACGAGATGAAACTTAAAAATTGGCGAACGTATTCAATCCATAGTAAAACGAGGAATAGTATAAAAGGTCTCGCATCGACGACCTGTGGTTCGATCGATAGAGCGGAAGCGGGTACGCGCGAAGAACGAAGCAGGGAAGCGGGTCGGACGGGCGAAAGAGCAAAGGGCGCAGGGTGCGTCGATCAGGATCAGGGATAGTCGGGGAGAGCATCGAGGATGGTGTATCGCGCGGCTCGACGATGTCAGAGGCGCGAGGAAAGAGAAGGCAAAGCTTGTCGTTTCGCCGCAAACCCGAAAATATCCATGTCGACCGGTATGTTGAAACCTGGCATAAGCTTTGGCCAGCTGCCAGGAGAGCGGTACTCGGTTGGAGGCCACGCCAGGCCAGAGGCGAGCGGCCTCGTAGCTCTGAACGTCCGCTAGGCCTCACGAAAAAAAAAAGACTACCGTGCACGCCGTGCGCTCGCTAAGAAAAATACACGAGCCGCGCGATCCTCGCCCGAGAAACAGGGCCATTCGCGGTTGATTTGACGAACGCGCGATAAGAAAATACGTCTGACGAACGTAGAATTGCCAGGAGGCATCGCGGTAAAGTGCATCGCAGTTACGAATTACCGTGGAACTACCGTGGGGCCAGCTGTCTCGAACGGGGCTCGAAACTCGTGGACTTGGGCATTGAAACCGACTCGGATATTGAACTTGATCCCAACCCCAACGCCACTGATAATCCGCTCGGCTTATCAACCAAGTATCCTCTCTACTTTAATCATCTGCTGACCGGTCGACCGGCTAAGCTTCTCTCTTTTTTTTCGGGGTTCGGCCGATAAGAAACTGTGTTAGAAGCTATCTCGGGGGAACATTATACGTCGAAGTATAAAACGTCCTGAGAAAATGACTAATTATCTTTCGGTTTATCGAGGGAAGAGCTCGTTACGCGTGATCGCTGGCGTCAAGTGCCGCGTGCGAGTGTCCACCCACGGCTACTCTTTTCAGATAGCCGTAAAATCGCAATTTATTTCTATTTCTGCGGCTGCGACCGCCAGTCCTTGAGTACGAGCGCATGACGTAACGCGTTATCTCAGTGTCAATCTTAAAATTAATGTCCGACTGCATCGCGTGAAAGTGTCGTACACACATGATGATCATCGCGAGCAGCTCGAACCGGTTCTACACCGAAAAATGCCTATCCGGCGCGATTTAACGGCGACGATCAATCCACGTAGCGTAACGCGTGTAGCTCGGCCGCGTTCGAGCGTCATCCGTCTTCGGTAAGTTCGCCGTACGTCGACGTTCGACAATTAATTCGCGTTTCGTCGCGTTACGCCGGGGAAGCGTTCGATTCTCTGCAAATAACGTGAATGAAACGTGATCGCGCGGAGAGCGCCGCCTTATCGAATCTTATAAAATACTGATCGGAGATAAGCCCAAACGTGATAAACGTAACAACGTTTAATGGTGAAAATAATCGGAGAACGGTTGCCCAAACTTTTCGGCCGAATCCGGGCACGCGGGCTTTCCACGACTGATAACGATAACGGATCCGTATTTTCTGTACTACAGCGATCTCGATCCTGCAATTGAACAAAATAATTCTCAGAATAAACAGAGACCGACGCGGCCTTGAACCGCGCGATTCTAACGCACACGAAATCAAGGAAATTTACCTAATTAATTGTCTAACAGCGGCTCAGAACGAAATCTGTTCCATCGCGGGCGACGCGATGGTATGAAACTAGTTACAAAGCTGAATGGGAAGTAAGCCATTACGTTGAGTCAGGGAACTGTCCTTAATTTACCGGCTGTATGTTTCGGATTATTAGTACAATGCCGTTAAAATGATTAAGTTGCGTTAAGTTATCCGTGGTGTACGTTTTCCTCGTTTCCACCGATTAGGCCAATTTCCTAAGATTTAATTGCCCGTTACGATGCATAAATCAATTCGAGAGAGAGAACGTGCTGGTATAATCATTAAAATGTATCGTGGGGCACGGTGTCATAAAAATGTTTAAGTCTGTATCGGTTAAAGCGTTCTATACATTGGACTCACGTGGAAGTTGTTGTTGTCGATCGTAAGGCGTCCTGGCTCCAGTTATCGGATTTTCGAGCTAATTTTTTCGCTACGGTATGGGACTGGTCTGGCGATGGACAGAAGTTGAACGCGTGCCGCAGTTGCGCAAAAGCACAATTACCTTAACTAAAGTCGAACCACATCCCGCGAAGAATGCAGCCCGACGAGGAAGTCGGATTATTGTCCCTCGATACGAGCGGGCACACTCGCTATGTAATTTAACCGCGGAACGATCCGTGTAATAAACGAACGCGTGACGAAAATGTTTCGTCGGGTTTTAAAAGGTCGCCACGGTTTAATACATCGTTTAAGCTGATTATTACCACTGGTGTGTAATAAACGAGCAATTATCTGAGTTCGGTATAATGTAATATCCACTTGTACGTCTGACGTAAAACCATGAACGTCAGTCGGAGATACCATGGCCGGACAGACTAAATAAATACGTTATCATAAACTAAATAATGCTCTATCATATATATTTGATTCCACACTCTTCGGCGATCATGTCCCCCGCTCCGAATTAGATCGATTAAGAGAATACCTTCGCGTCGAACGAAACACAATTGAAAGTTGACCACTAAATTCTCCCGATAAGGGGCTGCTCTGCGATTTAGCAGACCAGTTGCGACGGACAGATTAAATAGATTCTTATCCTATAGCGTTCTGACGTTCGATTACCGGGTCCCATTTGAATCTTGTCATACGGCATTAAAGAACCGTTCGTTCTATGATCAATTCGAGAAGGGTAGTTAATTGTACTTGTACATATATGTATCGCTTCTCTTCTCGCGGAACATTCGTATCGAGCCGAACTAAACCGAGTAACATATAGATACGAGTTGAGCAAGTGAAAGCGAGGTTAGGTTGGTAACATCACGTGGTGTACACCACGGGCTCCAAACGAGGTTAATCGAGAAACGGAGAACCGAGCGCCGGCGCAACCAATGAACATAAACGTGTACACTTACTGTTCTCCGTGTTTCTCTGCTTGTTTATGTCACTGAAATCGTATTTAAAAAACAAAACCGAGTAATCCTTTTTTACTTCGCATACGTACGTACATTCCGATACGAATGCCCGTAGAAACAGAGGCGAATACACGGTATTAAAACGTCAGAACGAGAAGACAACCATGTTCAAAGAAAATATCGAACGACACGCTGTACGTAGTTCGTCAATGAAAAGATCGTAAAAAAAGAAGCGTGTTTCGTACGCGTTCGATCGCCGGTAGTCGACGTTCGAACGGTATTTGCGCGAATTTCGAAGGCAACAAGAAAATACGTGTCGTGGCTAGGCGATCTCGGGAGGAGGGGACGTATCGAGTGACCGCGTAGATCGCGAATCGGCGATTCTGCCGGTCGTTCTTAAACGTTAAAGAGTCGGATTGAATTGAGGCTCGGGTACTTACCAATCAATGGAAAAACACTAGGTTGATCGAGCAGCGACTTGAGACTGTTTTCAACAAGAGTGGGAGAAGAACGATCCTTGTCACTCATTTCACGCACTGCGCCACGAAGCCGCACGTTCTTAAGGTACACACGCGCACACACCGAGGTCCGTCTCGCGTACGGGACACCGCGCACGAAAATGAACGAAACGTGATTCTATACGTACACGCGTAGCCAGAGATGCCTTCCTTCTATGTGTGAAACACGCCGAGCTAGCGGTGTATCAGCGTTGGGCAGAGACGGCATATACGATGCACACACGGACGAATACGGCGCACACCGTACGATGGTGTTGAACGGTGTGGTGTGTGCAATAACAACGAGAGCACGCAGGCGACGAGGAACGATGTGCCTCCCGTGGGACACGGATTAAATGACGTTCTTCCAGACCGGCAGAGAGAAATAGGCGCCCGCACCCGAAACTCTCACCTCGTCACGCTGTGTTCCTGCTATCACCCGAGACGGTCGCGGCCCGTTCGAACACTCTGGCCACGTTAAAATAAACGCGGAGCGCTGCCCAGTGCACGGTGCTCTTGAAAATCAATCTAAAAGTGGATCGGCTGGTGGCGCGATCTCCCGATTTTATCGCGGACCGCCCGGGACGCGAGCGAACGACGCGGACTCCACTGATAACGACACCGCGAGACGCCATCTTACTGCGATGCGCGCGCAAATCGACGTACGAACCTGCCGCCCTTGACTTCGTAGCGAACGCGTCCTATCGCGGTCTCTTGTTTATGTTTTTTTTTTTAACTTTACCATGCTCTCTAATTGTTCGATCCTCAATAAATCCTTCTTATACCGCTCGCGAAATACTTCTCCATTCTCTTACACCTTCCGAACTAACTTCGTCTTCAACGAAATCTTCTTTTTAAAGCGCTTTTTAAGCCAAGTAAAATACTTTTCTTATTCTATAGAGGAGAGGACTCGTGTTTGTCGATGGATTGTTATTGTTAGTAGAGAATTGTGTTGCGGATTGGATGACGGGATATGTCGGTGTTTTACGAACTAACACAATATTTAGAAAGAGCCATTAGTAATCATGTATTTGAATTATTAATAAATACAAAACCTTATAAATAATCGCGCGACTAATATTACTTTTGGATAAGAAAGCATCAATCGGATGCTTTTATGCCTCTCGTTCTGTATGTACAATCCGTGGAAGAGCAAATTACAGTTTGCTGAATCCAGTTTGTACGATACTCCTAAGTAGAAATTGATCACTGTTTCAGAAATATTCTCTGTCAAATGCTAGCAAAATGCTCGACTTACAGTAGCTTATTCGATTGTCGTTATATTAATCATCAGACGCTTGACACGCAGCTGCCAAGAACTCGCATAGCCCTCCCTCGCAAAAATCATTAACTACTCTCACATACATATCAACTTCCTAACACTCTGAACGTGTGACATAGAAATCACATATCATATCAAAACGGCAATCGCGGACTCAACGAGAGTCAATCATAACGAGCAGAAAATCATTATTAAAAGACAGAAGAACATTATGAAGAAACATCAATGATAAAAGAATATTGATCTAGACGCGCGTATCATCGATTTTTTTTTTGAAATTTTCTTTTTTTAAAATTTTTTTTTTATTATTGAAGATAAAAACTTACTCGAATCATAACGAATAAAAAATGATATTAAGAATAAAAAATTACCATGTCACGTATTCTCAAGCATGCCGGCGACGTGCGATCGTATATTCTCTTCAGTTCTCTTCTCTAGCAACGAGTATATCCGTTCGCGCGTCTACGTCGTAAATCAGTCTTACGTATCAGTCATTTACACCCAAACGCTCAGAGATTCTTTGGCAGTTTCGGGAGCAGCGAAACTGTTTCGCTGTTTGTTGATCATGGCCTGAATTTCGGCCGGCGTCGAGGACCACCTGCGGTGCTTGCCTTTGTCCAAAATCACCATGGGCAGACCGATCTCGGTGTGGTAGCCCCTTATCGGCGAAATATGGATAAGAGGCAGACCGACCTCTTGGAACGAGGTCAAAGATGAGAATCCGCTTTCGTCCTCGACGCTGCTCACGCTGGACGGATCTGAGTTCGAAGAGTTCTCCTTTCCCTTCCTCGTTATCTTCTTGACGCGTGTGTTCGGCGTGGCGGACGGCGTGCACGTGAACATGCCCCCTTGATCTGGCATGGACGCGTTCAACGGATTATTATTAGCGGCCGCGTCCTCTTCCGAGGTAGTCTTGCTGCTTCCCGAGTTAAAGGAGTTAGCGTCAAGAGATCTCCGCATCCCGGGATAAAAGTTATGCAGATTTCGCTTCACGTCGTTCAGCGATTTCGCGAAACTAACTCGGCTCTCGTTCATCGATTTCGCGAAACTAACTCGGCTCTCGTTCATCGATTTCGTGAAAATGACTTGGCTGTCGTTATCGGTGCTGCTCGATTCGTTACTGCGATCGCTAGACAGACATCTAGCGAAGACAGCTGCGTCCACGAAGCTGTTCTGCAGAGACAGCGAGACGTCGTTCTGATGCTCCGTCGGCGATGGAGAAGAATCACTGTTCTCTATCGGCGAGGTGCTGATCAATTCGGGTTCTCTCGTCGAGAGCAACGAGTTCACAGTTCTCAACAATCTGTAACAATCAATTTACATTTCGTTAGTCATCACGTAAAATCTATTGAAATCTATCAGACCGTACGTTCGATCGTAACTTACCTAAATGCTTCCTCCGACAATTTATCAGCTGGCACTTCGTTGGGATTCAATTCCGGCTGGACGGGTCGTCTGTAAGCGACCCCGTCGATCTTCATATCCTGAGACTTGCGCGGCGACGCGGAGTGGGTCGCAGCATCGTTCTTGCGTAGCATGGACCAGGTGCAGTCGCGGTTGATCGAGGTGGACGGCGAGCTGCGAGTGACGGACTTGGCCCTGGCGAAACGAGAGGAGGAACTCAGCAGGGACGGCTTCGGAGTCGGAGATTTCGGCGGCGTGTCCCCGTGAACGCTGCGACTGCGCGGGGCTCGGTTCGCTGAATTCTTATCTTTAGAATTATTCTTCTCGTGAAGGATAAGCAAGCTCTTGTAAGACCGATCCAGGAAGTTGGCCACGTCCGCCAACAGCGAGCGGTATACACGGCTGTTCTTTCCCATCTGCAATTCATTTTACAAACGTTAAAATAACTTCATATTTCTCGTCGAGATGCTTCTTCGATCGACGAGAACAAGGGACATTTTTATGGGAATACTCGGCGTTCGTAATATCTAAAAATAGCGTGACACTTTTTCGGGTCCGAGCGCGGGGGGTTCAAGGACTCGGAATAAGGTAATTTGGTCGAGGACATCTACGGTTTGCTCTCGTAACACAAGTGTGTTAAACGATCGTTTTCCACGGTTACACACGAACCTCTTTCAATTGCCATTGGAGTGCCTCAATTTTGCTCTGAAGACACACGGCGTCCAAGTACTGCTTCTCGTACTCGTGGGTGGTCATCACAGTGTTCTGCAGTTTTCGATTTTCTTCCATCAAGAAACTGCATTGCTGTAACAGAAATAATGGAAATTAAATTTAACTGACTGTTCGCAAGTGGCTGCGTCTCCAGTCTTTCCTAATCTCCGACTTCTAATTAAACGAGGAAAGTGTCTGGCTCTCGGACGACTTTCCTGAACGTAATAATCGTTTCAAAAGAGGAAAGAACCACCGCCGCCGCCGCCGACAGGCGTTAATACAACGTTTCACCTTGCGTAGGTGATTTTCACACGGTGGAGTGAACACGAATCGAGTTTAAACGCACGCCTATTTGTTCTATGGACGTTGCTTTCCATCGCACAATTTCCATCGATCGAATCCAAAACGTTTCGAACACCGAGTACTTTTGCTCTCTGCTCAAAATTACAAACGAGACGCACAGAACTAAAACTGTCCCGGTCGCATTGTCATCGAACCACGATCGGTTTCAAAGAATAGTTGAAAGGCGACGACGATTCGACTCCGGAGTTCTACGTGCATTTGCATGCTTTTTTTCGGTGGCTACGGGGATAAAAGAAGTTCGAAGAAACACGAGGTTTCTGACATTTCCATACAATGGCGGGAAAAATACGGTACGGGTGTTGCGAGATATCCGGCGATGGGCCATGCTTGATAACGAAGCCAGGACGCGCGAGATGTTGAAAGAATCACGCGTTCATCATTCGAATCGGTCGCCGAGCCGGTCGGCTATCGCCGTTATTAAAGTCTGACAACGATCCGGTTAACCGATACCAGGCGGACACGCGACACGTTTTCGAGACCTTGGAAACGACACCAAAATTGTCGACCACTGACCATTTAATTCTAAATCGTTACACTGCTAATCGATTTTACGATAAATCGTATATAAAAACTCGAGCGAGGTCGACGGAATATTTGCATTGATCCGAGACAGCGATAGGAAAGACTATAGTAAATGTTATTGTAAATTAAGTACGTGCACGCAGACGGTAGTTTCTCTGGCAGCGCGTTGCGAGAACGAAGGAACGCAAGGAAATCAGTGTACCGTTTTTACGGGCAGCAGGTGAAACGGTACGATGAGCCAACGATGGAAGGGTTACTACGTGTGTTTTGTCTATGGTCTCTTTAACGATGACCGTCGGAGGGTTTCTTCTTGCAGCGTCGAGCCGCGTAAGGGAATTTTTGCGGAAAGCTGAAATTTTTCACCGGGGGACCCAAGCGGATGGGGTTCCGCATGGTCGCTCAGCTTGAACCGTCCACCGACTGAATACTATCATGACGTCACTCGCTACGGTCACTGCCTGAATTATTCAGTATTCCTTCGTTTCTACTTGTACACACCGGGACTGGCCTGGCCTCTCCTCTCTTTGTACCTAATAGTCGTCTACGCGTAATACGCACGACGATTTTTCGTCAAGTTTCCCTCTATCAGAACAGATTCTCCCGATCGACCGAAGGGTGTACACGAAGAGGACTCAAAATAACACGATCCCGTGGAATCTACTATTTCTTGATAGAAGAAGTATCAGGTGTCGATCGCATGTGTAGAATGTAGGACGAATCGGATAAGAACGACTGGACGAATCGAGTACCGTAATATGGCAAAACTTGAACAAGATATTGTTAGACGACTCCTTAAGGTTGTACTCCCCCAGCTGTATAGTGTGTGTAAAGTTTGGCGCCTCGTAAAATGCCCATACAAAAGTAAAATTAATATTATATATATTTTTATTATTAAATTATGTTATATTATTATAACATAACGAAAGAAAAAACTGAAAAAGTAATAATTTATTATGATTTTAACGATTTTAATTAAAAATAGTCTCAACTTCGTGTATTTTTGTCAATGGGTCAATAATCCCATTATAAATGTATATGCAAAATTTAAATATAATTTGCGAGCTAGTTTTAAAGTTACGACGGAATTACGGAAAAATTTAATTCTTTTGGGATTAAATTATTTTTAATTGTAATTGATTAATTAGGTATAATTTGACGTATTCACAAGTACATGCCATTATTTTTTAAACATTGTTTTTTCAATAATTCCAACAAAATTAGCCATATTTCTCGAATCTCCATAAGAACACATATTAACTTTAAATTACTATATCTTTAAAACTAACTCGTAAATCATAGTTAAATTTTGCACATACATTTATAATGGCATTGTTGACTCACTGGCAAAATTTTATTGGGCTGACATTACTTCCAGATATGGGGAGTACAACCTTAAATTTCGTGGCCTACTTCGAGAAACACGCGATCAGACTTTTAAATTAGTAAAAAGATCTGCAACGAACAAAAAATTTACTACCGGATTCGAATCGGCATTGAATAAAGAAATCTATTGGCCAATAGTCACGGAGCTGGCCGAGAGAACGTTGTTAATTGTTCCCAGGGAATAAGGTTGCGACCAGGTACTGTACAATCGCAACAGAGAATTACTCCTTCGTCCTTCGCGTAATTACCAGAACTGCGTTACACGTTATTGATAGTCGTCAAACTGTCAGATTTATCACGGTCCCCATCACCCTTGACCAGCGTTTCAGCAATTCCAGAAAAATTGTTTCCTTCTAGTAACCGACATGAACCTTGTCGTTCTTATGTCAACAATAGAACTTTCTTCCGCGAGCTTTCTCGTCATACCTGTCGACCCTAAATCCTAGTAGCCCACCCTGCCAAGACCCAAAGTATAGGTCCTTTGCCAATTGACCATTTCGCAAATCCTACCTCACTTAAACCGAGGAACCATAAATTCGTACAAGTACTTCGTTCTACGACTTCCAAAGGTCCGAGGGATCAGGAACCAGGAACAGCCTATTTATATTATGCGCACAGCATGTTCCTGACCCTGCTCATCCCCAGGTACACGAGGACGACGTTTAGTGACGATTTCGACAGCAGATGCGGAACTAAATACGTGCACCGTTAATTCAGACGTTTGACGAATATCTCTCGCAAATCTTACCTCTTTTAAACCGTGAAACCATAAGTTCGTGCAAGTACTTTGTCTTACGACTTCCAAGGATTCAAGGGATTAAGGACTAAGGACCAGGAACCAGGAACAGCCTATTTAAATTATGCGCACAGCACGTTCCTGGCCCTATTCATCCTCAGGTACCTGAGGACAACATTTAGTGACGATTTCAACAGCAGATGCGGAACTAAATATATGCACCGTTAATTTAGACGTTTGACGAATATCTCTCGCAAATGTTACCTCTTTTAAACCGAGAAACCATAAATTTGGACAAGTAATTCGTCTTACGACTTCCAAGGATTCAAAGGATCAGGCACCAGAGACCAGGGACCTGTATAAATTGTAAGTACCGTACGTTCCTGACCCTACCCATTCTCAGGAACCTGAGGACGAGATTTAGTGACGATTTCGACAGCAGATGCGAAACTAAATATGTACACCGTTAATTCCGACGTTTGACAAACATCGTCGTGAGGCACGATTGTTCGATTTGCAAACAGGTCGTACGCATACGTAATATACACGTGATACGGTCGTACGCGAGGGTAGCATCGGAAACGCGATACGATCTAGAATCTGTATAGAAGATATGTGACGGGGACGGTGGCAAGAGGAAGAAAGGGAGAAGGAGAGACAAATGCATTAAGGCTAAGGGGCGATCTCGAAAATGGCACTCGCCCCGTCGCCGAATTTATTTTTGGTGCATTCCAGTCAAACGGGCAAACGGAAAGATAGAGAGAAAGAGAGAGAGAGATAGAGAGGAGGAGGATTTTCAGGCCCGGGCCAACGCGCAGACGATGTTTCGCTAGGAAGATCCCCGACGCGGTTCGCCTTCTTGTTGGAATACTCGAATTATTTTTTTCTCCTCTCTCTTTTTCTCGTCGCCTCCGCCATGCTCTCTTTCCATTTCCGCCGCGGCGCGGTTGCATATTCAACCGTCGGTTTTTTCTCCGCACGCGAGAGACGGACGCCGCCGTTCTCGATTTTATCGTTCGTTGATTATCAAAACAAATACCGAGCCCGGACCGCGAGACTTTCACGGATGAAATACCCGCGCCTCGTTTACCCGTCCCGCTCCGGCGTCTAATTAATTTTGATTACGTTTCCGTTGTACGCGCGTATTAACTCCGAAGAAAGTGGTCGATTAAATCGCCGAGATATGTGTCACCGNTCGTTTACCCGTCCCGCTCCGGCGTCTAATTAATTTTGATTACGTTTCCGCTGTACGCGCGTATTAACTCCGAAGAAAGTGGTCGATTAAATCGGACAGATATGTGTCACCGTGTTCGGTAGCGATTCAGAATATGATACGACGGTCTCTCTCTCTCGACTTCTGATCGGAAGAAGGCAACGTTCGAATTAAAGCGAAGCCGGCACGTGCCGTGCGTGCCGAATCGGCCGGTGTCCGCCGACCGTCGAATTCGCTCGTTGGGACAACAGTCGCGTAAAATGTAATTTCCGCGGACAATAAGATGTAACGACGGCGCGCGCCTCGAATACATAATCCGAACGGCGAACCGTGAATCACCGGGGAGCCTCTTCTCCTTCGGAATCGGCCGATTCGACGCCCGACGTAATCGTCGGTAACGCGCGCAAACCTCGAAACAGAAGTAACTAATAGAAGCGGGAGTAAAAAGGAACGAGCGTCGCGAAAGCGTGGCGATAAAACAGCGGATATAAGCCGTGAGAATGAATTTTCAGTGACACCGCGGTATCTTATCTGGCCGAGATGTAAATGGAATCTCACCAGCTGCGGGTAATTAAGCCGCAACTCATTTGTTCCCGCTAATCAGTTAATTAGCGGTAACGAAACCGATCGCCGGGAACGGTTTAAAAGAAAGCAGATTCCTTCCGAAAGTGAAGCGATGAAAAACGAGGAATGTTCGCACGGCCGAACGGTGTTCCCGAGCAATGATTTAATGGAAATCGGACTAATTCCCAAGGAATAGGAGAAACGTTCGATTCGTCGATCGTCGTCGACGATTAATTCGGCTCCGTTCGGTCGCACACGGGATTCGTCGAAGGCCAGCGGGAGACGACGCGTACGTACGCGTTCCACGGGAATTCGACACGGTTCCCAGTTTTTCTGATCGGCTGAAAACGCGGCCTCGGAAGCGGCGAAACGTTTTCTTGTAGACCGCGAGCCGNTCCGAAAGTGAAGCGATGAAAAACGAGGAATGTTCGCACGACCGAACGGTATTCCTGAGCAACGATTTAATGGAAATCGGGCTAATTCCCAAGAAATAGGAGAAACGTTCGATTCGTCGATCGTCTCGACGATTAATTCGGCTCCGTTCGGTCGCACACAGGATTCGTCGAAGGCCAGCGGGAGACGCGTANGGAGAGAAGGAGGAAGAACTCAGTGGTGCAGAAAATACGTTCGTCTGCTCGGCCGGAGGAAATTGCAGTCGGCAGACTTTCCTCGATACATCGGCCACGGTTTCTAATATAAAAAAATCGACGTTCCTTCGACCGTGGCGCGGTACGTACTCGCGGCTACGTCATTGATACGCGGCCCGATAAAACGCGAAACCCTTTCACGGAGGACGG
>SMSR01006669.1:0-23838 GCA_019453355.1 Ceratina japonica | reverse complement strand
CCGATTCTCTATAACGTAATCATGAATTATTCTTCGAATCATTTGCCAGATCGATCTGCTGACATTTACTTACCGAACGTTTTCGCTTCTCTGACATGTGCCAATAATTTATCGATCCTACTCCGTCGAAAATAAGTGTCGGCGATGTCTGGTTTCTTCACTTCTTCCTGTTCGCTGCTCTCTTCGTTGTCGGCTTCGTTGCCCATTTCGTCTTCGTTATTATTACTATTATTACTATTATTATTGAGATCCGGTTTGGAAGTCACTCCGTTGTACTGTATACTGTCTTTGGGAATCAACGTGGGCGGAGGGAGCGGAATGTGCGTGGACAGATCCGGCGGTAGTCTCCAGCGTCCTAGTTCGTCGCACCAGGTCGCCTCCGCCCTGACGGCAGCGATGTCGCGGAAGGGACACCCCGGTCGAAGGTGAGGAAGCATCGCTTCGCAGATCTGCGTGATCAGTAGCTCTCTTCGAAGGAGATCCCGACGCTCGGCGTCCCAGGAAGCTTGGAGGTCCACCGCTTCTGCTTCCAGCTGCTTCACTCGCTTCGCCATCCGTTTCAGTGCGTCTTCCGTAGATCTGCGAAAAATATAATAATGACAGGAAGATTCGGACATGAGAAATATCTTAGATATCGTTTTTAACCCTTTGGGTACATTTGACGTCTGAGACACGTCATTCACTTCCCAGTAAGCAAGAAATCATTGCCACAAGGTTACTATAACGTTTTTCAGTAACATGATAATATTATAAAGTATGTAGTTTTTAATGTTGCGTGCAACTTCATTATGAGGTAATATTATTAAGTAATATTTTTTAAATATTTATAAAACATCATATTGCGACGTTTATATAATTTACATAAAATTAATATTTTAAAAGGTTGATTTAACATTTCTTGTTTACTAGGTTTTGTTTGTTATGAGCATAATGTTTGGAAAGAGACTACGTTGTTTTGCAATTCTAATTACTTGAAGACATCTTAATACTACATATGTCACCAATATTTTAAGACGAACTGAGTTCATGAGCCTTTTGTATCTTATACAATAAACTGGTTTCTATTCTATTCTTCAGAAATAAATAAATTCTTACGTAAAATGTACTGCTTTTACATACAACTCCGAGCAACCAAAAATTATATCCGTTCCACATGCAAATATTTTCTCAAATAAATCCGTACCCAAAGGGTTAAATCTGTTTATCGCTAACCTGAGTTGACCGTAAACTTGGAAGACACTCCCGTTCCCTTCCTGAGCGCTGGACTCCAAAACCGAAGCTAACGCTTCCAACTTCTTCCTCCTCTTCTCTCGCCGCCTCCTCAATTCCGCGTCTCCCTGCGCCTCGCCTCCAATAGTCAACTTTTCTAATCTCTTCAACACCTCTTGCATGGCCGCCTCGCGCTTCTTCCTCCGTCGCTCTTCGCGCTCCAAATCTTGTTCGTCCATCGGTCGTTGCGAAACGGGCTTCAAGACGGGATTATTACCGGCACCGGTTTCATACCGTACCTTCAGAGCTTCCAATTCCTCTCGCAGCTTCTGAGCCGACAGGTTCGAATCCTCGCACTCCTTTTTCAGCCTCTCGACTTCCTCCACGTATTCCGTCCGCCCGTCGCTCTCCTCCTCGTCCCTTTCAGGAAACTCTTTCACGATNAGCCGACAGGTTCGAATCCTCGCACTCCTTTTTCAGCCTCTCGACTTCCTGCACGTATTCCGTCCGCCCGTCGCTCTCCTCCTCGTCCCTTTCAGGAAACTCTTTCACGAGCGATGGATCGTTCGACTCGAGCATCTTCTTAAGACGTTGTAACTCCAACTGGTACTGCCTTAATAAAGCGTCTTTCGGGTCCTCGTTAATCACAGGCTTGTTCTTGATACACCGAGCTCTAGCCGCGTATCTCAAGGTACTGAGCGTCTCCTCGGCGTCGACGTCGCTGGGACTTACGCAAGCTACCATCAGGGTCCTCGCGTTCCCGCCGAGGCTGTCTCTCAACAGCCTCGTTAATTTGCTGTCTCTGAAAACGAAGAAGAAGAAGAGATTCCAGATACGTTAATTTGCTGTCTCTANCTCGCGTTCCCGCCGAGGCTGTCTCTCAACAGCCTCGTTAATTTGCTGTCTCTGAAAAGGAAGAAGAAGAAGAAGAGATTATAGATACGTTAATTTGCTGTCTCTGAAAAGGAAGAAAAAGAAGAGATTCCAGATACTGGATTTAAGGCTTTCACGGTTATTGTTTATTCTGGTAGCATTCATCTTCCGGATTGAAACCGTGTATTTTTGACAACTCATATGCCGGTTCAATCCGGAAAATGAATGCTACCAGATTCCACATACGTTAATTTGCTGTCTCTGAAAAGGGAGAAAAAGAAAAGATTCCAGATACGTTCTTTTTCTTCCTTTTCAGAGACAGCAAATTAAGATACCATCGATTTATCGTCGATTCTTCAACGTACCTGTACGGCACGTGCCTGCCATGGCCGGCGGCCAACGCACTGATCACGTTCCCCAGCGCGGAGAGGCTCAAGTTGATGCTAGCCGCTTCTTTCAACCTGTCCCCANTTGAAACCGTGTATTTTTGACAACTCATATGCCGGTTCAATCCGGAAAATGAATGCTACCAGATTCCACATACGTTAATTTGCTGTCTCTGAAAAGGGAGAAAAAGAAGAGATTCCAGATACGTTCTTTTTCTTCCTTTTCAGAGACAGCAAATTAAGAGATACCATCGATTTATCATCGATTCTTCAACGTACCTGTACGGCACGTGCCTGCCATGGCCGGCAGCCAACGCACTGATCACGTTCCCCAGCGCGGAGAGGCTCAAGTTGATGCTAGCCGCTTCTTTCAACCTGTCCCCGGTGGCACCGGTCCTGGCTTGCCTCTCGGACCCGGCGAGATCCACCAAATGAAGCCTCCCTCTTTTCACAGTGTTCTCAGTCTTACAATTTTCATCGTTGATCTCCAACGTTTCCAAGGACAAGGTCAACACCGCGTGACTCCTAGAACTAGCGGCGTTCATCTTGGTAGCCGCTGCGGCTCTTCTCTTGTCTCCTTCTTCAACCAGACGAGCGCATTCCGCCGCGTCCTTCACCGTCACTTCCTTCAAACCACCAGCTACGTAAGTCCCGCGATTCGGGTCCTCCTTCAGAGTCAACAGATCGCTGGTCCCGTCTTGTAAAAGGTCTCTCAGTCTTTCATTGTAGATCTCCAAGTAACTGAGCAGCGCCAAGTATCTCATGTCTGCGCTGGCCGTCGACGTCGCCTCGAATATGTGGTCCAGCGTTCGCTCGATGAATCCTCGCATCGTGTGCGACTTCCCGCAACCCGTTTGCCCATAAGCGAACACGGTGCCGTTGTAGCCGTTCAAAACGGCCTCCACGATCACCGAGCCGACGTTCTCGTACAGGGACTCCGTGCTCGCCTCGGGCCCAAACGCTGCGTCGAATTGGTACACCTTCCCGTTTCCGGTTCCACCGGCTGGAGACTCCAGGGTGCAGCATTTCGACGCCGAGTCGATCGTTATCACACTCTGAATTAGAAGGAGGAATTGGAGGATTATTCCTGCTCTTGGCAAGTGATAGATAGATGAAGCATACGAAGTTTCCAAAATACAGTGACTCCCATTAATATTCGGACACACTTCGAAACGGTGATATTCTTTCAAATGGACCCGACTAACTTAATTTTTTGTGCGCTTTTAAAAGACTTAGTTTACTATGTCATTACATGCTTACTATGTCATTACTATGTAACAATTAGTTAAAATAAATTACTATTCGCCGAAATCTCGAAGAAAAAAGAAAAGATCATGATGTTTAACTTTTTGTGGTTGGAGGCTGTAGCAAAAATTTCAAACATCCCGTTTGTAGATCTAAGTGTGTGATATGAATGTGTAAAGTTTCATAAAAATCCATGAAACCGTAAAAGAGTTAGACATATCGAAACATGTAAAAATTCGTCAATTTATCCCAGTCGTAGATTGAAAATCGTGGAGAACTTCGATTTTTTTAATTTCTAATCGCTTATAACGCATAGCAATATTAATAATAATAATAATAATAGTTAGTTTATTTACGGGCTAGTAACCCATTAAAAAAAAAACATACTGTACATAGTATAATAAAATGGTGTTTAGTCATCACACGCAATGCAATTAAAGCAGATATATTCTATCTCAGGATATGATATCTAGAAAGTGGATCTGTAGTTTGCGTCTGATAACATACTCAGATTCGTGAAAAATGTCAAAAAGATGATTAAATTTATTAGTTTTCGAAGCAATTCGACTTATTACATCAACACTACCAAATCTTGAGTTATATCTCTCAATATGGAAAGTTTTAGAGGGTCGCAGACTCCGTGTGGGAGCAATATTAATCGATTTTGATGAAACTTTGTACATGCATATAACTTACTTAGATCTGCAAACGAGACACTTAGAATTTTTATTACAGACCCTAATAAAAAAGTTGAAAACCGTGTCCTTTACTATTTTCCTCGCAATTTCAATGAATACCAAGTATTTTTAATTTTTTGTTAGACATTCTATATATGTATAGTATATAGTATATAGTAGTAGTAGTAGTATATAGTATATAGTAGTCTATATAGTAAATTAAGCTCTCTAAAATTCCACAGAAGATAAAGTTCATTGATCCAATACTAAAAATTGTATACCGTTTCGAAATGTGTCCGGATATTAATGGGAGTCACTGTATATATTGCAATTGTTCTTATTTAATATTTTGCCGGGGGTATTAAGTGCGTTACTTAAAAAAATGTTTAGTCAAGCTAAAGAAAACACTTATTAGGCTCGTTGCCTAGTGGGTGCTAAAAGTAGACGAAAATTTATGACACAAACCCGTACGATGTAAATATTTCTCTTAAGTACACGCTCTTACGAGAATCTTAAGAGGATAAACTACCGAACGTTCCCCCAGTTAGACGTCTCTAAACACCAAGATTAGACACTTCGTCAAAAGAATTCTTCAAACAAAAATTGACGCAAGGATTAATTATAAATTGTTATATTTATAGAAGTCGCGAGTCGAGAAACATTAGCGGAATTTATGTTCCAGAGATAGACAGATAGTCCGCTATCGATTCAATTACTTGGAAACGTTGGAAGGTAAAATCGAAGTCCCCGTCGCGTACATTCTATTTAAATTCCTTTTTCTGTCTGTAAATTCTTTAGAGAATAGAACGGGGAACGTTTGTCGCAAGTGGGCATTAACTTAGAACCGTTGGTCGGATGTCGGCGTTCAGTTCGAGCGCTATGGGGCACCGGGGAGCTAGTAGCCGTCATTAAATTTACCATTCCATAATATATTCAGCAGGCAGCGTGGGCACGCCAGGCTAATCGGTGCACAGGGTGCATAGATAGCGGTATCGAACCATCGCATCGTCCACACGTTTCTTTACGTTACGGATATACATAGATATACGCGGCGTACGTGTTCCACGTGTTTATTGACGGACCGAATGTATGTATATATGCCAAATCGATGGCGAGCCGCCACTTTTATTTCTCTTTTACGTGCATGACGACACACGTGGTTGTCACGAGCGAGACAAGTGGCACAGAAACGGACGTGTGTGCGTAGGTGTAACTCTGCGTCTATGATTCACACGGCGAATAAATAAGCAATTGTGCAAAACGGCGAAGCTCGTTTAGCTAGAAACACCAATTATTAAAAGGTGAACTTAGAGTGTTCGGAGAACGGGGAAAAAAGGGTAAAAAAATAAAAGCGTCTTATGGTGAAATCAATTGACTTTATTTTCGTAAATGCATGCACGATTTAATCAAAAGCGTATTCATACTAAAACAACTTGGCGTATTCATATTGAACAAAGGTTCTGGACATAGAATAATGTTCTAATCTCTGGATCATCGAAGGGAACGACGAATGCAGATTCCGTTTAGGTCAAAGCCGAAGGAATTTCTCGGGGAAATTATCGGGCAGGAAAAGTGCAACGTGAATGCACGCCGGTCGCGTGTTTTGATCCGGTCGCTAGGCTACATCGCGCTCGATAGGCCGATGACGAGTTTTCCACATATTTTCGAGAGTAAACAAAACGGGACGTGAAAGGAGGTAATGCGAAAGCGCGGTGCAACGCGTGACACGCGGGGTCGCCAGTCGTTCATCCCTGCGAACGTACTTTGCATCCCTGCTGCAGCTCTCTCGGGTTCAGCGGCCGACATCTCACGGCCACTTTCACTGACTCGCTCATCTAAAACGAAGATAAAATAAATCAGACACTCCGTTTCCTCGTATTAAAGCGAAGAAACCGTTTCCTTTCCGATCAACGATCTTAATGAGCCTCGCCGTAAAATGTTTGCACAACACTTGGAAAAAGTTTTATTTTATTCGCACGCCGAGACGCGGAAAGTTTGCGTGAAAGCAAAGAGTCAAGGCTGAAACTTGAATGGATCAATGTAGAAAGGAGAAAGCTTAAAAATGAGTAGAAGAAACAAGGAACGCGCGTATCGCGCTAATACACGGTGTATAGAGGCAATTTTCCCAGAGTAGACACGATTTTTGTGGCATCGAGAGCATGTTTCTTTACGCTGATCAAGTATTCCACTCGTGTTCTACTGCGGCGCATGGGTTGGCCTTGAACCCGGTTACGCGTCGAATTACCCCAAATTACTGCGTGCCCGACGTGCACGCATTCCCTCGTATGATTCATGGAATCGTATAATGAAATAGATAAAACTAATCGTCGTTTAATATCTGAAACGAGCTGCATTATAGTATACAATTACAGAAAGGTTGATTAGACTATAAAGGCGTTATCCATAAATAAATTGAATTATAAAAAGCTAATGGTCACGCTAATAAAATGGCTTATCTTCATTTCCAATTCAAACCGGCAATTGGCATTGAAAGAACTCACTTATGACCTTTACTTCCGAATCATTGTTCCACCTGTCAATAAATGTCCACTACTAAACAGCATTAATAAATAGATAATCGAATATGGAAATAAGTTTGCATAGAGAATAATTCATCGTTTTATCAATCGAATCGAAGTGGGTCAAGTGCGAGAGGTTCGCAGATGTGCGTGCATCGATCATACGCAGATGTCACAAACACCAAAAAACTCGTGTTGCGCAAATTACTATTCGCCGAAATCTGAAATATATATATATATATATATATATATATCTATCTATGTATCGCTGCAGGCGTGAAGAATGAAGTGGTTACACACGAGTTAAACGGCAGGTATAACAATTCATCCAGCGTGTTTTACGTTCGCGTTTCGTGCTCGACATGTAGATGAATTCTGATCACGAAGGGTAGATAAGAAGACGGCCCCCTAACCGAGTGAACTACGGATTGACCCACTGCATGGCCACGAAACAAACCTCGGATTCACCACAACAATTGCACCTATATCGCTAAAATTTTTCTGTACACAAATTACATAAAAGAATCAGATTTTTTCTAGTCATGATTGAAATGATAAACTTATTTTAATGCGAACAAAATAGGAAATTAATTTATGGAGGCACGTGCTAATTAATGTACCTTGACAAGAAATTACGTCGCGTTTGCGATTGACTCCTGGGTACTTACTACGACGAAAGACGCGTCCTCTTCCACGACATACAAATTTATCCTCGTGTCTCGCGGAAAGGTAATTCGAAACGTACAGTGCACCGCATGACAAGCACACCTGAACTGGTGCTGCGAATTCGAAACACCTCTCGGCGTCGACTTGCGCTCGTTCGAAAAATCAAAGGATGCGCGCGCAAGCCTTTCCGCCGTCCGATTGGTCTCCGGCCCGAGATCATATGCTCCCGTTCGTGCACTCACGTTTTCTGTGTGTATTTTTTATTTGAAACGCGCCTGACATGGCGGGATATAACTTGAAGAATAAAGAGGAACTGGAGGAGTATTTGAAGAACCTGCACATCGAGTATCAGTTCGGTTGCTTGAGCGAGAAGAACCCTGAAGGTAAGGAGCGAACGATTCTAACCTCGGCACGATAAAAACATTGCCACGGTTTTGTCGGTAGTCTGTCATCTGCTGGCTAATTATCACGAGGCGGTGAAACAGGATTTCAAGGAGGCTATATCGGTGTACAAAAAGAATTGCGACGAGCACAATTACGGGAAGAGTTGCACGAAGTACGGCAGCTACCGGACAGTGGGTCAGTACAGATGTCGCGCGCGACTCTCCGCGAAATTTCAAACTACGATCTCGTCTACCCGTAGGTAAAGATTGCGAGAAAGACGAGATTGAAGGATTCAAATACATTCTGAAAGGCTGCGAACAAGGCGATCCGAAGGGCTGCCTCAACGCCGGCGTGTTGGCCGTGTCGGACAAGAACCGCACAGAATCTAACGGAGAAAATCGCGTCGCGCTTGGAATGAAATTGTTGAGGAAAGCCTGCGACGCCGGTAACGAAAAGGCTTGCTTTTATTTATCGGGAATTTTCTTATCCGGCATCGAAGGCTTCGTCGAAAAGAATTTCAAAGAGGCATACGTGTTATCTTTGAAATGTTGCGAAATGGGAAATCCGTACGCGTGTGCGAATGTATCTATAATGCACAAAAAAGGTGACGGTGTGCAACAGAACGCAGAACTCGCAAAAACGTTTAGGTCTCGTGCCGAGCAGTTGTTAAAAGAAGTAAACGAATTTAAGAAACAAATCAAATTTCATCAAGGCATCGATCCATAATTTTAGCTGGCTTAAGACTATTGTAGGTAGAAATAAAATTGAATAATGGCTGGTCCATTTGTACGATCCTCCATGCTGTAATTTAAACGAATTGTTAATAAATCTCCCTGACTCTTTAATCGTTTTTAAATTGATTGATTTATCGCTAATTGGAATCGTGAATTATCCACGGGCCAGTCGGCGATGCATCGCCGCTCGCCTGATGGTAGGCAATTCGTGACACACGCGCTCGCTTCTAACGAGAAAGTCGTAGAAACCTTTCGCGTACAACGTTAAATTACTTACACTTACGCTCGGTGACACACGACATTCCGTTCGTTCACGTAGCCAAAGAGATACATCGTACGTTTCACTTTTCATAGCTAATTTACATGTGTCCCTTTTGCGGCTCGCTTGTTTTCTCTTTCGCTAGTTTCTTTGAACAATGAACGCGGATCCGTTTGAACAGCAATTAGACTCCTTCCAAATTTCGATGATTACCTACTTAATTACTAAACAGCGATTACGATCTCTTTTAAAAGTTCGTCATTAAGAAGCGCTTAAAACTATTTTCATTAAGGAACGATTATGAACATTCTCGTTGTTTGACTGTAGCTGAAAAATAAAAGAAAAGGTGTATCCTTGTACCTGAGAAAGGACGAAGGTCGGACCTTAGTATACGGGAAGAATGGTGCATTCCTCGAGCCCAAGGGGAACGTAAAAAGGCGACGTATTATTGATTATTCATCTCGCTCTCTTACTCCGACCGTCGCGTTCATCCTCTTTCAACACGGGCCCCTTCTACATTTTCAAAGTGTCCCCCTCCTCGGCATCGGCCGACGATGCTATAGATAAAGCTGGTTTAAAGACTGGTCGCCGGTTTATCAACGAACCAGAGAGACCATGCGGTGCTACCTGTTCACTTCGAGCTGCTCGCTCGCAGCCATAATCGCCGTCGTCGCGATCCTCGGCCACGGGGTTACGGTGAGTGGAAATTTTCTCCGGTTTCACTTATCCACATATAGTAACTCACCCAACCATAAGTACGTAAATTGCCCGCGTCCTATTTCTGCAATCTTTTATCATTTAGCAATCTGGAAATCAATCTTCATATTTTTATCGCGTTTTCTCAATCTTATCGCAGATCACTATAATTTGATAATTCGGATCTAGCTTTCACCATTTATTGCAATTTTCTATACAATTAATTCTAACGAACAATGCTATAAGATATTAAAAGCTTCGTACGCTGTACAATGGCTGGGAAGCTGAAATGGGCATATGGTCATCGTTTGATAATTGCACAGGTGGCTGGCAATGAAACGACGGCAATAAACGTAGGCGTTTATTATGAATCGCTGTGCGGCGATAGCATGCGTTTCATCAGGAATCAGTTGGTGCCGTCTTACGACGCGCTCAAGGATTACATCAGCATCACCTTCGTTCCCTATGGAAAAGCGTCGGTGAGGAGGACAATAAAAGAAACGATTGTCTTTTGTCGCGAGGTATGCGTTAACGTGTGATTGTCGATGCGCAGCATACGAAAGACGTCGGGAGCGACGAGTGGAAGTTCTCCTGCCAGCACGGGCCCGCCGAGTGCGACGGGAACATGGCCCAGGCGTGTGGAATTCACGCGATTCAGAAGGAGGAACAGCCGGAAAAGGTTCAACAACTCACCGTGGCTCTCGTCGGTTGCGCAATGACCTCGCGATACCCGCCGTCATCCGTTCCACGGGTATCAATTTATACTTCTTTTTAGCACGCCAATTGGCCAATCGCACATCCGCGCCGCTCGGATAATTATATTCCGAAACGCGCGACCCACATCCCTGCAAATGGGGAAACGAACTTCACAGAGTCGATCGCACGAACTGAGTTTATCCGATCCAAACACTGCCAGTTTGCTCACAGAATTATCAGCGCTGTTTCACGTTATTAGTTTAAAGATAACAGAGACAAATATGGTTTCCAATAATTGGAGTTCCATGCTTTTACAATTCCGGCGGTATTGATTTCCCGAGAACGTTTAACAAGTATATTGGCAAAGCAAAAATAGAACCCATTAAGTATCTCGGAATTTACGACGCGGTTTCCTGTTGTTCTCATTTGCAATTGATATATAGCTGGTTTCCGAGCGACGTTTAACTTTTCAGTGCGCCAAGGAAGCAGGACTGAAGGTACAGACTCAAAAAAGCATTGACAGCTGCATCGAGGGTTCTCTGTCCAAAGAGTTGTTGGTCGCCAGCGGGGAGAAAACGAAAGAGCTGGACCCGAAACTCTCTTTCGTCCCGACGATCACGATTAACGGAGTCAGTATTTCAAATCACGATCGCGGCTCCGCTGAGATTGACGGGCGATTTCTCGATCAAATCACGTGTCTTTGAATCGTTTCAGGTGACGTCGTCGGACATTCAGAAGCAGGCGCTCACGAATTTCCTTAAACTTATTTGCGACACTATAACGAAGGAGCCGAAGCCGTCGCAGTGCAGCAGCGCTTGAAAATAAACGGTTCTTTAACCGTTTACCGCTAAAAGATCTCTTTAGTTCACTGTCTTTTACACGAAGCTTGTCACGAAGAGAATAAAAAAATCGAACTTAATTATCTGTAAGGATCAGTTGTCAGTTGCATAATGAATAAATAAAACGCCCCACTTTCGCAAGGCCAATAACTTCGTCGAGGATGATAATCAAAACCATATATTTAATCGTAATATATACAATCGTCTATGTACAAAAATATATCTATCTATAAAGTGATCGAGTTATATAAAATCGAGTATAAAAAATGGAAACAAGTCTTTGGAAATATGGCACTCGCCACGGGGTCCCTCCCGGTTCTCCGTCCGTCTTCGATTTTCCTCAACCGTCGATGAAGACCGCGTCATCCAGGTTGCTCAGCTCGAGAAACTGTTGTTCAATGTCAGAGCCGAGCTCCTGGAAGTCTGGCACCTCGTCCTCGACCTGGTATCCTGGAAAACCCATCGCCACGATCAAACGACTCGGTCGCCGATGAATCCGACGTTCAATTAAATCGAGTCTTGGAGCCGATCTCGCGACTCCGAGCCGCGTCGTATCTTTAGAAGGGGTTGACCGTAATTATTTGGTGGAAAATCGCGGCTGGAATTTAAAAGGGCACGCGTGTGTCGCACGTGGCGAACGCGTCGTCTGTTTTGGCGCGTGCGTGCGTACGTGCGTGCGTGCGCTGGTCGGGCCAAAAAACTGGAGAATATTATTTTAAGACTCGGTGTGGGGTAAACGCGTAAAGCGGCGAACCTCCTCTGAGATTATGCGCGGCGATGCGCGCCGTGCACTGTCATCGGCGCCGTTACTGCGTTCACCGGCACAGAAAAAGGCAGCACGCGTACAATAACGATTCGTACGGCTCGCCGAACAACGACACCGCGTTTTTTGTCGAAATCTTATATTCGTATGTGGCTCGCGTCGTGCCAGTTTCGTCTACCACGCGTTCCACACACGAACCCTTTCGATCTTCAAGCGTACTCGTCGTACTTCGGCTGAAAATAGACGTAGACGAGCGCGTATCGCCGTTAGCTACGCACGACGAGCGACTTTAACGCGCGGCCACGACGACAATTCTTATTGACGCACGTTTTACGTCCAAACTCACCTGCGTTGTCCGCCGCGTGCGATTCGCCTATGCCGTCGATGAGAAATCGTTTCACGGACTCTATCGGGACGTACTCTTGATTGCTGTCAAGGTTCATGGAAATCCTATCGATCTGACACAGATTCGTCTGGAACAGGTCCGCGTCCTCGTCCGCGTAAGACTCAGAAGTCTTATACGTCCGGTAATTCGATTCCGCGGTGTTGTACGCGATCGCCGTTTGAGCCTGCTGCCGCTGATGCTGCCTAGTAGACCCAGTGGAAATTGGATCGCGCCTCGAGCTGCTGACCACGCTCGCGGTCTTGTCCGACGCCAAGGACAGATTCGAGAGCGACGTGCTCGGCTCCGAATGATTCTTCACGTGTTTCCTCAGGCTAGACGGGTCCGTGTATCTCTTCCCGCATCCGCTCACTTGACACGCATACGGTTTCTGCAATTACCAATGAATATTCCTATCATCGAGCGTTTTCCTCGAATTTCCGTCGAGAGCAGAAATCAGTTCCGCGTAGTCGTTAACACCGACGGATCGGTGTTCTCCGATCGCAATCGACTTACGTAAGAGAAAACGTTTTATCAAACGACGAATCTTGGCCAGTGTTCTAACACGTGCACCGTTCTATCGCCGAGATTCAGGCTATCGGAATAAGACGATGCGTCTGATAACAGGTATCATTTAAACTCACCGTGTCATAATGAGTCCTCTGATGCTTAGCGCGGTCGCTGCTGTTGCTGAACGCTTTCGAACAGCCGCGATGCTGGCAAGCGTAAGGCCTCTCTCCCGTGTGCGACCTCTGATGTATCTTCAAGTTCTCCAAACGCGAGAACGCTTTCTTGCATCCAGTAAACTGCACAGATTAAAAAAATGATATAAATCTTGAGATCGAAGTCAAAATATTTGATGTAATTAATTTTTTGGTATACTAGATCGTAAAATTTGATTTTATGGTCGCATTTCCGGACGTAGAATGCAATTTCACGTACTTGTCAAAATGCGGGCGTAAAATCAAATTTTACTACAGTATAGTATAACAAAAAATGATATTTGCCACACGGACGTAAAGTTTCACGGCCTCGTGTGATCGTGCGCCACTCGGACCGGTTTCGCTGGTCCTCGTGCACAAAGCACGATCACTACTCGGCCGTGAAATTTTATTTTACGTCCTAGTAACAAAAATAACTATTTCAGAAGTACACACCGGACATTTGTTGGGTTTCTCTCCGCTGTGTACTCTCATATGTATCAGAAGCTTGTATCTCGCGTTGAAGGGTCGAGCGCGCGGACACCCTTGCCAGAGGCAGGCGAACTCGTCCTGTCCGGTGCCAGGATTTTCGGTCTCCTTGTCTTTGTCCCTGTCCCGGTCCCTCTGGACTCTCCGGCCGTGTCCGTGCGCGTTCGACGACGACGACTCGACGTGTCTTCTCTCGATGTGCCGGACGAGTCCCTCTTGTTCGGCGAACGCGTAGCCGCAATCTAGCCATCGGCACTGGTACGTAGACGTCAAATTGTCGTCCGTCGGTGAACAGTCTGAAGCGGAGAACGAGCGTGTCGGCGACGTGTAAACAAGCTTGTTAGACGAAACTACTTGAANTCCTTGTCTTTGTCCCTGTCCCGGTCCCTCTGGACTCTCCGGCCGTGTCCGTGCGCGTTCGACGACGACGACTCGACGTGTCTTCTCTCGATGTGCCGGACGAGTCCCTCTTGTTCGGCGAACGCGTAGCCGCAATCTAGCCATCGGCACTGGTACGTAGACGTCAAATTGTCGTCCGTCGGTGAACAGTCTGAAGCGGAGAACGAGCGTGTCGGCGATGTGTAAACAAGCTCGTTAGACGAAACTACTTGAGGAGGATTCAAGAGGCCACTCTTAACTAAATAGTCTGTGTTTACTTGTGGTCGGTTTCTTTCGAGAGCAGGTGCAAGGGTCAAGAGATCAGAGACTGGTAGAAATTATTTTACGAGTTTTACTTATTTTTAGTCGTCCTTACCATGCGAACTCCGTTTCTCAGCGACTTTCGACGTGGGAACTCTTCTGTCGTTCAACAGCAGTCCTTCGTCCCTGGGTAAAACGACCTGATTCCCGAAACCGTCGCTCAGCGCGGTGTCGTTGGCGAAGTTCATCGAGACCGAGGTCTGCTGACCGGAGACCAAGTGTCCCACCGCGTACGATCCATTCAGATTGGAGAACGGGTCCTGGAGTTCTTCCAAGTACGTAGACGACGGCGACGAGGGAGAGTCGACGTTGCACAACAGAGACGTAGGATCCCCTCGGATTAAACTGAGATCGAATTCGTCCGGTTGTCCACCGAATCCCTGATCCTCGATCTGATTATGCAGGACCAGAGGTAACGATACATCGTCCTGGTACTCCTGGTAATCCTGATAGCTCTGGTACTCTGGATAAACCGAGTTGCAGAACGTTTTGGAAAAGGAGAACGCGGACCCGACGGAGGGGAGCCGTTGTCCGTTGGAGCAGTCCGACTCGGCGAGGACGACATTGTTCCAGGTCGGCGTGGTCGCCTCGCTGCTGGTGCTCCCCGGCGACCCGTCCGTCGAATACTGACAAGGATACTGGAAGACGGTCGTCAGTTGTTCCCAGTCCGAGTATTCCCTGGGACTGGAATCGTTCGGTAGAACCGGGGATGAAACGCTATCCGCGTGTGAAAGCCAGTAGGGTTGCTGCTGGCCGCTGGCGACGGAGTTCAGAGGCGCCAAGTAAGAGGAACCGAACCCGTCCTGCTTCCCGCTCTTCGACACCGGCCGCTGCACGTCCTCCTCGCTCCTGTTCACGCGGTACTCCTCAAGGTGCATCCTGGTCACCTGGAAGCACGTGGGCCGAGAGTTATCGATACGGTTTCGCAAGCAATAGGAAGCGGCGGCGAATTTTTGCGAAATCGTCGCGAAGACGTCGACGCGGACCGTGAACGGAAAGTTACGGAGGTTTTAAAAACATGAACCGGGATGTTGCAACGAGCCGCGCGTGACATAAGGCGATAGCGGCTCGAGTAACCGCGCGCAGCACGTGAGTGAAACCGTGTCGAGGGAATCCGTGGAATCTATCAACGGTTTCATGAATGAAACCTTCGCGAGAAAATGCACTAAACGTATGAATCCACGGAACTTCCGAGATCGAAATTGTCCTCGATTTTTGTTCAATGAAAATGATGCAATCCAGCGATCTCGAGGATGATCGTCCGGGAAGGAGATTTTTTAATTAACTACCGATATTCTTCCTCCATATTCGATCACAACTGGTTTAAATCACTAGCAACGGTGTCACTGGTCCGCGGCTCTCTTGTATCCAGTAAAACGGCGTCGATCTCTCACTGTACACTTACGAGATGCGTTCACCGATCAAAGTCCGCGGATCGAACTTCACCGCAAGAGATCTCTTCCTCGGCTCCTCGCTCGTTCCGCCGTGATAAGCTTATCATTCAGCGGTGTCACGCGAGCGTCGACTCTTACGCGATCTTAATCGCGGCTTAATCGAGTGAAATTGGAAGGGTGACAGGAGGAAGCGCGTGTCACGGAGAAGGTAGCTCGGGTTCCCGCGTCTTCCCGACGACTATCACCCGCCTCAGGACAAGACATCGGTGGAAGCGTTCTTCCAGCATCAGAGGATCCCCTCTATCCCTGTTTTCGGAGCAAGGGAAGAAGCTTTAGGGTACGCGCCGCCCACTCGCGTGGCCGCGCTTCTTCGTTCCCCTCGGGATACACCGAGCGAACGAGAAGAAGAAGAAGAAGAAGAAGAAGAAGAGGAGAAGAAGATCCTCCGGCACTTGTGCATCGCCCGTGCACTTGCCTCGACTTGATCGGTTTCAGGGTGGCACATCTGCGCGTACGCTCGCCGTCCCCCTTTCCCGTTCGAATTCGTCTTCCAACGAGCTTTTTTGCCCGTTTCGCTAGATTCTACGAACGATTATCTTCGAGGCTGATGAACCGTCCTCGTTTATTGTGTCACTGATCCTAGAACGATCGTCGTTCCCTCGAGGGAATCCGCTACTGAAATTTCATCAAATACCTCTGCAGTTTTCTTCCAGGACATTTCAGGACTTCCAGGAATTTGCCAGCGATTTTATAAGCAGATCGAAGGACGTTTTGATCGCTTCACTTTTGTTCAATGACACTCGTTTGGTTCTTTGAAGAAATGAATCGGAAGATCGGCGCCTCTTTGGAAATCGGCTATGAATATTCGAAAGTGCAGCGGAGACGAAGAAAGTAGCAGCGGAGGAGGAGGGGGTGGCCGATCTTTCGTCGCTCGAACCCCGAGAATCGGGTGCGGGGCAAAAAATGTAAAACCAGCTGCCGCACACGCGTCACTTATTAACAACAGCTTCTTCGCGCGCACACATGAGGCCGAGTCGTTCACTCCTTCCTCCTATTACAGCCTACTATTATTTCACTGACCCTGCGTCTCCCTCCTCCGTTGCATCTTCGATCTTCGCCTAAATTAATCCCGGTATCTCGTGCAAGTGCAAACAGGATTTCGAGGAACAGGAAATACGTTTCGAGGAAGACTATATTAAATCGTTTTATCTCGTTTTATTTGAGTATGAAATTAGTACAAAATTAATCAAGAGACAGTAGAGATATCGTTCTTAGAACGAGAAGAGAAGATTACTTCTGGTAATCGCATTGTTATGATTCTCGCGATCCTCGAAACTCGGATGCACTTGGTCTCTTCCGAGGGGACGCACACAGAGTCGGAGGCGTGCGTCCTCCTACTCACCCCCTGCGTACGTACACGCTCGCGCGTAGATCATCGCCGTGCAGTCACGCACACGCTCGCGTTTCACAGTTGCATCTTATGGTCGGGTTATATGTCATATTACGGGTAGATAAGTGATAGAGTGGCACATGTGGCCTGCCAGCCCTCTATGCTTACATTATATACATACTATGCTCGCTCTCGACCACGCTTTTTTGCCTGGGCACCTGTCAACTCCGTTCGTAGCGTAGTCACCGCATGTGTGTACGACTGCCATTAAAATAAATATACTGGAAAAAGGATTTCGATCGTACACCCCATACGGATGCAATAACAGACCGAGAACCCGAAGAAGGGATGGGCGGAAAAAAAGGTGTCTTAACGAAGCCTTAATCGTGGCCGTTGTTCCCCGATAACTGCTGTTAACAAGATTACGCTTTATTTTTAATCGATCGACGCACATATCACAAAGTAAAAATATTTTCAGAAACGCATATGTCACGAATCATGACAGGGGTGAAAAAATACTCTCGGAGAGCGGGTTTATATTTAGAAGGGTAGAATTCTTAAAACGGTATACAAAGGCGGTTGTAATTTGTGTTTGGAGGAGANTTCCCCGATAACTGCTGTTAACAAGATTACGCTTTATTTTTAATCGATCGTCGCATGTATCACATAGTAAAAATATTTTCGGAAACGCATATTTCACGAATCATGACAGGGGTGAAAAAAATACTCTCGGAGAGCGGGTTTATATTTAGAAGGGTAGAATTCTTAAAACGGTATACAAAGGCGGTTGTAATTTGTGTTTGGAGCGGCACGGCTGCAACAGTGGATAGAGAATGTATTGGAAATAGTGCGGGACGCGTCATGCACGGTACACGTCGGCTTTCAGCATTCGGTCAAGCGACGTAAAAATAGAAAGACGCGCGCTCTGCATGTGACTTCGTATAATTAGGTACCGAACTCGAGAGCAGTTGACTTCTAAGTCCCATACGTTACGAAGCTAACGCGTTACACAGACCTGAACACCGGAGACCCGACGAGTTTTTTTTTTCACCCGACGCGCGCTGACGAGTCGCTTATGAAATATTATATAACTTCTGTCGGAATACAAACGAGCAATTTATTGCTCTCGCATACTCGATTTAATAAAGGCACTCGAGCCCTTATGTACAAATTAACGACTCAACGATGGAATCCTTGTATCCCCTGGCTTGACGGTCATCAATAAGCAGCTCTCAGATTGAAAATGTAATTATCGTGTCCTAGGGAATACGAATGGGACAAACATGAGACGTCCGAGGCAGGCACAGTTTCCTTCTCGACTATCGGGAAATGTTGTATGCGACCGCTGCTCCAAGCGATCGTCAGACAGACCATGTTAGAATCGTTTTTATATTTCTGGTAGAAGTTCATACAACTCGGGATCTCTCCTGGGAATCCCTTGATGAGGCAACTCGGTTTGGTCTCGACCACTCGCGACAAGTTCCCGAGTGTAGTTTTAATTAGCACGACCCAAGGACTGTCCTAAATAATTCACAACAAATTTAGAATTAAGAATTACATTTTATATATGGAATATCATCGCGAGAAATCGTACCTGGAAGAGGAGCGCGAGGTATCTCCCCGTAGAATCCCATTCCATCGCTACGATTCTTCCGCCGACACTAACGTATTCGCTATTTGACGAGAAATTCACTTTCGTTAAATCTATCAATGGTATCGCCATTTTCGCATCGTCCGACGACGTCTTTACGTCGAAGATGTTCTCTTGCAATGGTAAGGAAAAGATCCTACCAGGATCTTCGTTTGTTGCGAACAACAGAGCCAAGTTCGGACCGAAACACGCGACTGCTACACGGCCATTAGGTACTGTCCATTTCTCTGCGTGCCACGACGTCGCAACGCCTGTGTTCCAAACTCTGTAAACGTATTATTAAATTAAATGGAATTCAACGCGATGTAAGAAAGCAGAACGTACCTAAAGATATTTCTACAAGAAGCCGAGAACAAACGAGAGCCGCAGGACGACCAACGAGTGAAGCATAAGCCTCCACCTCCGACTCGCCTCAGCGGGACACCTTCTCTTTTAGAAGTGTCCCAGATGATCATATGTGTATCCGCGGATGAACAAGACACCAGCAGATCACCCTGTGGATGCCATGAAACACTTGTCACAGGAGCATGATTCCTCTGTTTTAACAGTATTGCATGACTAAGAGAATTACTGGCTGCTCCTAACTCAATGGTCCAAACTAGAACTCCTGTGTGGCATGCCACTGCCAGTTCCTTGCCAGCGAGTGGCCTCCAACTTATGCAGCAAATCGACTTTTGAGCACTGTGTCTTAGAACTGGCACTACTGGTATTCCCTGAGAGAAGATACGTATACGATCATCTCTTGTAACTACTGCCAATCTTGTACAGTGCGGATGCCAGGCAATAGATCTGATCTGAAAGTCAAGATTCACAATAAAATTGGGATTACTGTAATAATCCTGAAAAACTTACAAGAGATGTTTCCCAATCCCTGGTGTGAACAATATCTGCAACAGATCCAGAACCAGAAGTAGGTAAATCTTCCCTCTGGTGAGTTCCTCTATCAATTACATCCAAAACCCATTTAAGTCTGAAATGAAAACTGTAACATTAGATCTTGCGATTGGAAACAGTTATCCTACATTTATTTTGATTCACCTGGTAACTATCCAATGTAAAACCGGTGTGATCTCCTCTGGCTCTGTGGACGCAGCCAGGCAGATTGCCTCGTTCAGCCCTCTCTCTCTGCACGTACTAGCGATCTTTTTAAAAATGCTATCGTGCACCGGCAAGAACAGATCATCGCCGCAGACGGTGCGCGACGTTTCACGCGTGGCAAGAATATCCGGAGCGATTGACACCTCCGGATAGTCCCGCAAATACGTCGCGAACGGTTGCAGTTCATCCCTCAAATGCTCGTAATCGCAGTACTTTAACTTATCTTCTATGAGCGCAGCGGTAGTCGAGTCATCGAAGGGAGGTGCATCGAATTCGTCGAGCGTCAGCATTTTCATTACGATTATTTAATCGTGCAACTGTCTTTAATAAGTTAACCTATAAACAGAAGACATGGGACAGTTGAGAATCGATAGTCTTATCGATTCGTAAGACGTAAAGCGACGAAGTAATCGATCGGCAATTTTTTCGTAGGAAACGGATTTGATTGTTAGACGTTAGAAAACAATTCTAGCGTACGCGTTTTCGCGATGGTAATGATATCGTACCTCGGAATAAGGCCTGAAGCCGGAAAAATGGCAGTAGTTTACACCGGTTCTCATGGCAACAGCCAATGTCATCGCCGAATAATGAAATCATTACGCATGCGTCGGTAGGTTACTATTTAAACGTCTCGATCGCGAGGCGACACTTCTGGTCGGTCGTGCTCACGCAAATTTGCATGACACGCGAAAAGCCTCGAGGGATAAATCGTGACACGTATAAAGAAGTTGGACAGTGCGTTTTCCATGGATGAAGAATTCTTTTGGAGTCACGGGGACGAGCAGAGAGATTGAAAACGCGGCGGGATACGGTCGAACATGACAGAGAGCGCGGTGGTGGGAGATCGGTTGGAGCAGGGTGGGAATCAAAAGGGAAGGGTGAGGTGGGGACAGCAGTATGCGGTCGCTATTCGTGCGGCGTGTATTACGTATTAGAAGTTGTCTTCTGCTACGGGTAGGCCTCGTTCGTTCGTAAGTTTCGAAAAGGTTTTCTCTCCTCGGGAGTAACCAGCGACAACGCGGGACATATCAGTCGGCGGACAGTTGATAAAATGCTACCGCGAAGGTAGTGGCGAGATCGATCGCGATCGAGAATGATTTCGGTGGAGTTTTCGTTCTAGAAAGTCGGCCGAGATCGCTGGGGAGACGAGAGACAGAAGGGAGGAGGACCAGCTCGGTCTTGGCCAGAGATGGGCAAGAAGGGTTCCAAGCGGAAAACTCGATGGAGAACTCTCAGCATCGGTGGTGAGTCTTGAATTAATCGGTTATCGACGACGTTCGTGGGCACCACGTCCTCATGTCGTGCGCGTTCAAAGTCATGCATGCCATCGAGACCTTCGACCGTATCTCGTGGTCGCATGTTCCCCAGTGCGCGTCTAGCCATTGATCTATTATAAACCCCGGGAACAAACGTTGTCACCGCGACACACGCGTGTTCCAACCTTTATCGCGGCCACGCATCCCGCGGGCCGAGTTAACATTTTGCATCAGTCTTCCCGTGGCACCGAGCGCGTGTACATCCTCCGACCGCGATTCCCTGATTCATAAACCGCACGGTCGGAGTCCGGCGCGAGACGTGCGTAAGATGGTTACAGGAATCGAGTTTCGTCGATCGCGCGATACGACGTGTCGCGTGCGCCGTCGTTTTTTGCTCGGCAACGGAAAAAAACGCGTCCCCGTCACGATAAACAAGGGCACGGGACCGATCGTCGCGTACATAGATGAACGAGGTTACAGGCGGGCCGTTTCATCCGGTGACAGCCGCGCACTACGTATCCGCGCCTACGTATCCGCGCTACTACGTATCCGCGAGCGTATTTTCGTTGTCCTATCCGGGACCGTTTCCGAGCCTAAGAATCGATCCGTACACCCTCTCCTCCATGACTTGCCTACCGTCGTCGAAATGTGTCTTAGCTTAAAGCGAGTACGTGCTCTACACGCGACCTTACTCTAGTCTTTTAGTCCTAGTCGACGCTGTTCTCTCGCTGCTTAAAGTCCGCCCTCTTTCTCGCCGTTGAAGGTATCGTCGTCGATGACCCGTACCGATATACGCGCATACGAACGTACATATATACTCACATACACTGCCTCCATCTATACCCGGCTCCCTGACACGTCTAGCGTAAACTCTCTACTCTAGTCTAATGTAAAAACCGTACACACCGTGCGTCTCGAAACTCTATTCCGCGAGAAAATGGATCTCTTCCTCGCCGATCCCTCTATTCTTCCTGCCGTGCATTTTCTACTAATTTCCTCCGAGCGTCGACCAAAAACGGTCCTTTAAGGACCTGACCTTCTCGCATTAAGGCACGCGTTTGCTTTTGCCGAATGATAAGATAATTGAACGCGGTTGATCCCGCGGTGTGACTGATAAATCAAGTGGGCTAGTAAATGTCCTAACCGCGTGTCACGTCACGAAATACAACGGACGGGGGTGCAAACATAGTAGTTACAGATACGCCTGATTTTATTCTTCTGTGCATTGTTAATAAAATGCTAGATTTGTAGAAATAAATGGACCGATGCTGCGTAAAACCATGTCTCTTCGTGCATGATTTTGCGAATTTTGTAAACCGTGAAATTCCTCTTAGATATTTGCTATGTTTAGATCTTTGGAAAGATTTCTTGCTTTTAAACATTTCTATTCCTGAAAGCGTCAATTTAAATAAGAGATTCCTTCCGTCTTATTCTGTTACTCAATGCCGTTAACGTCTTACTTAGCCTTGCCCTAATTTACAACTTCTTTCGCCTACTTATGAACGCTTCCACATCTTTTTTTTATAATATTTGAATTCGTGCTACGGCGGTGAGTAATTTGACGAAACGCGTGTCTTAATTGGATGATTGAGATGTTCGTTAGAATAACGCGATGGTGTTCATTACAATAACGAACATAGTTGCAGCGGTTCGCGTGTCAAATGTTTCCGATCGTCTATTTTCAAACATTGTCGTCCGAGCTTACGGCGGCATTACGTTTGCACGTATAAGAGCATTCCTCGTGTTAGTGGCTCAGTAAAGAAAAGTTAGCTCGACGGGGACGATGTTCTCGCAGAAATTTTCCTGTTTGCGAGCTGGAACGGGCCGAACATTTTTCCTACTGGCTTCGTGCTAGCGGTAATTTATTTTTGAAATTGAAATACCGCCGGTGTTGCGTAACGCGCACGCGTTTTTGTTCATCGTAAAAACGAGGTTCGACCGTCGTCGATGGCTTTTCGCACTTTGAAGCCGAGCCACGTTGTCCCGAGTTTTCAATATTTGTCCCGTTCGTAGGTCGTAAATAATTATCTCCCGCGGCGACAAGCAAACGGAATAGGCTGAAATATTACGTACGCGAAATGTTACTTATCTGAAAATCGTTAAGTAATGGCCGGAGCGATTGGATAACGGAAAAAATTACACGGCGAGTATAGTCGCGCGCGAGGTTACGTACCACCACTCTTCAACGTTCAATCGTACCTGAAACGTTTTCCAGTTTTTCCCGAAACTCGATTATATCGTTGTCGATATTCGTTAGNATAAGCAAACGGAATAGGCTGAAATATTACGTACGCGAAATGTTACTTATCTGAAAATCGTTAAGTAATGGTCGGAGCGATTGGATAACGGAAAAAATTACACGGCGAGTATAGTCGCGCGCGAGGTTACGTACCACCGCTCTTCAACGTTCAATCGTACCTGAAACGTTTCCAGTTTTTCCCGAAACTCGATTATATCGTTGTCGATATTCGTTAGCCGTTGAACAATTGGTCGCAGCTTCTCCTGTAAAATCGATATTTTATAACGGCAGTTCTCTAATTAATGAACGTCACTTTGGCTGACAGCTATTGTTAAGAATTGTTATATACACGTATCCGTGGCAATTACTCGAAAAATTATCGATCGTCCTGCCCGCCGAGCAAAACGGTACGTCCACGTTAAGTGGGTTTTTATGGAGCTCCCCTCGACGGCAGACGGGAGTCTCTCTCCCCCTGAAAAATGCACGCCAGCCAAGAATTCGGTATCCGCAATCCTTGACATTCACTCTCTCTTTCTCGGGTTAAAGATCGGCGATGGGTGAAACGGAAAGCCAGAAGGAGAGGCCGAGAAGGG
>SMSR01006658.1:10828-25581 GCA_019453355.1 Ceratina japonica | reverse complement strand
GAGGATTGTACCTGAATAGACGCGGGGGCGTCAGTCGGCGTCCGGCAGCTCGTATTTCTTCGAAATCCATGGAATAATCAGAAGGAGAGCGACGCCATGGTTGCTACCGTGTATATAACTCGTATATAGTACATATGGTACTCTCCATGGTGCACTGATGGCTTTTCCGATGCCGGGCCGGCCGCGCCGCCTGCATCCAACAGCTCCTCCACCAAATTTCAGACCTACTAATGCGTTCACCGTTCAAACAAAACCAGTGATTCCATTTTTGAAAAATCTAGAAGAAAAATCGAAATCTTATCCTAATTAGTCCTCAAACATTTCGTATTTAGTTCTCGGTTTCAATTACATCGACGTTTCATTATATGAACGCCATTGTAAATTGGATAGAAGTTAGATTAGATTAGATTAGCTTAGATTAAATTAGATTAGGTTTAAGATGCCTGTATAATTGTATAATCTTAGGGAGGAGAAAAGAATTCTGAAAACTCCCTTAAAAAAAAAAGAAGGGAAAATTTAAGTCAGTTTTAAGAAAAGCAGCGATACATTTTATTCTTCTTGAGCTAAAGGACCACTTCCGGTTTAATGGCTTTATGGACAGAGAATAATTCCGTTTGAATCACCATCTTTGAATTAGCGTCTTCAGTATCAAAATGCATAAATTACAATATTAAATAAAAAATTAAATAAAGAGAGGGAGAGAAGAGTCAGAGTAATAGTTTGAGAATTTACGTTGGAATTTTTTTGATTGAAATCCTTCGTGTCTTCGAATTTCGACGTTAAGTAGCAGGACAAGAAGGATGGTTTTTTTGTAAAAGATTCAATGGGTAGCTCGGAAGAAGGGCCCCAGACACAGGGAATTATATACCCCTGTTCTCGTTTCGCTCCATTAAACGGGACGACGACGACGACGAGAAGGTGGAGGTTGACGACGAGGAGGTGGGGGGCAAAAAGCTTGAGCGCATCTCGTGAAACATTCAACCGGTATTCAAAGACAATATCGAAAGCTGTTCGCGGCCACTTGGCTCTCTTCTTCAGAGCCCAGAGGGACTGGCGAACTTTCCTTACCCCGGCAAACTTAATCGCGTTACCTTAATGAGAGCCAACCTTTTTGCTTCCTCGGGCTACCTCCGAACTTGACAGTTTCTTCAATACTCTATTATTATTCTCTCGTAGAACAGGCCGATCGATCGATCGATAGAATCTTCCGATATTGTATAATGAAACGTCGATGTAATTGGCCGATCTCGTCTCGTTATAGCAAATTCAGATGGATTATTTTATTGTTTATTTGCTGGCATTATTATGGAAGATAAAAGGAAATGAATTTTTAAGACAGATATTTCTACAGCTAAGTTTTTACAATAACTTACCTTTAAACATTGGTTTTGATTAGAAGATGTAACAAGTACTTTGATTAGAAGATGCACCAAATATTTTGATTAGAAGATGCACCAAACATTTTGATTAGAAGATTCAACAAATATTTTGATTAGAAGATTCAACAAATACTTTAATTAGAAGACTTAATAAATACTTGAATTAGAAGATTGAATAAACACTTTGATTTAGAAGATTCAACAAATACTTTAATTAGAAGACTTAATAAATACTTTGATTAGAAGATTGAATAAACACTTTGATTTAGAAGATTCAACAAATACTTGAATTAGAAGACTTAATAAATACTTGAATTAGAAGATTGAATAAACACTTTGATTTAGAAGATTCAACAAATACTTTAATTAGAAGACTTAATAAATACTTTGATTAGAAGATTGAATAAACACTTTGGTTATGACTTAATAAATACTTGAATTACTTGTTCAGGTATCTAGAAAGTCCATGCAATTTTCCAAGGCAACAGTTAGGCTCATTTTTTAAATCGAATGGAAAGAGCGCACGTCCACTGGTCAATAAGGGGTTGCTATAACAAGGAGTTGATTACTCTAATCGTGTTCACCTAATACTCCTTTAATAACAGTCTTCCTCAACCTTTTTCTCAAAATTAAACTAATCTTCCTAAGACTACTTCTACAATCTTACATTTCTTATTATTTATTTAATCATTCCTGGAATTATTTATAAAATATCTTTAAAAATGTTGAAACCGGAAACGTGTAAATTCCTCTTCTAAACGTGTAGATTCCTCGATTTATTAATAAAATATCTTTAAAAATGTTGAAACCGGAAACACGTAAATTTCTACGTGAACGTAATGGTTTTAATTTGTAGATATTAACGTCGATTTGTATTTCGATATCAATGTCAGATGTAACTGTAAGGGAACGGTTGTTACCTCTGGCCGGGGAATTCGATTTTCGCATTGTCAGTCCGAGCGGCCGGTTGATTCGGCGCCGATTTCCAATCGAATCGAATGTCATAACGCCTAGTGGCACGTGCCTACAATCGCAATCGCAACGCGGCAATCGGAATCGCGTTTTGCAATCTGTCAGAATCGAATTCCGACTGGCATGCAGCGGTTCCGTGCCCGCCGTGCCTCCCGTGACGTACAGGACAGAATACTTCGGGAACCTGTTGCCGCCCCGGGGTTTAACCAGGCTTACAACTTAAAGACTAATTCAATAGAAATTCAAATAATTATTCGAACGTGTATTCGCCGACAAAATTTCAATTCGATCTTTGCGTCAAAATTCAAATGTACAAACCGAAGTAAGAATTCATGTTAAATCTGCAATTAGGTATATGTGTATATATATATGAATTTATATTAAAATTAAAACAATTATTGAGATAAACATTCATAGAAAAATTCCTATTAAAATTGAAATAGAAAGTTGATTTACATATCCATTAATTAAGACAGGCTATTAAATCTTTCTATAAATGCAATAATCATGAAATTATTGCCATGAACGTCGACTTACATAAAAATTTGGAATTTTAATAAAAAAAATAAAGAACGACGACCTGAAATGTTTAATTTTGCTATAAAAATTGCTATAGAGATTTGCGACATTTCTTTATGGATTTGTTGGACGAAACAGGAGTTTGTATAGAAAGACTAATTATTGGTTTTGGCGATCGGGGAGGCGGAAGGCGGACCTTTTCGCGGAGCGGATTAATTAACAAACCGGACCCTATCCGTGGCAGGGTAAATGATAAACTCGGCTTAAACATATATGTAGATACGCGCGTTAGAGGGACCGGCCGCGTAGAGGAGCGGTACTTCGACGCAGCTTCAATTACTGTTAATTAATATTTACTTAGTAAGAGCGCGTTTCGCTAGTTTCAATATTTCACGCTGCGCGGAAGAAGAGCCGAGTTAATCCCATTTAACCGGTGGCCAAATTAATCATCCCGCTACAACCATTAAACCCATCGGACCCTCCGGAAGTACGAATTCGTCCGCGAATCAAAAAGTCACAAAAATATACAAATTTCGACGATTTATGTAACTTCGCGTTGGCTTTGCCAAACAATTTGACCTGCAGAATTTGTCAAGAAATAACAATCTTCATTTGAAATGTATTTAATATTTTTAATAATTCCAGAGATTAATTATTAGATCTAAAATAAAGGGAGGAACGACAATCTTTATTCGAAATATATTCAATATTTTTAATAATTCGAGAGATTAATTATTAGATCTAAAATAAAGGGAGGAACGACAATCTTTATTCGAAATATATTCAATATTTTTAATAATTCGAGAGATTAATTATTAGATCTAAAATAAAGGGAGGAACGACAATCTTTATTCGAAATATATTCAATATTTTTAATAATTCGAGAGATTAATTATTAGATCTAAAATAAAGGGAGGAACGACAATCTTTATTCGAAATATATTCAATATTTTTAATAATTCGAGAGATTAATTATTAGATCTAAAATAAAGGGAGGAACGACAATCTTTATTCGAAATATATTCAATATTTTTAATAATTCGAGAGATTAATTATTAGATCTAAAATAAAGGGAGGAACGACAATCTTTATTCGAAATATATTCAATATTTTTAATAATTCGAGAGATTAATTATTAGATCTAAAATAAAGGGAGGAACGACAATCTTTATTCGAAATATATTCAATATTTTTAATAATTCGAGAGATTAATTATTAGATCTAAAATAAAGGGAGGAACGACAATCTTTATTCGAAATATATTCAATATTTTTAATAATTCGAGAGATTAATTATTAGATCTAAAATAAAGGGAGGAACGACAATCTTTATTCGAAATATATTCAATATTTTTAATAATTCGAGAGATTAATTATTAGATCTAAAATAAAGGGAGGAACGACAATCTTTATTCGAAATATATTCAATATTTTTAATAATTCGAGAGATTAATTATTAGATCTAAAATAAAGGGAGGAACGACAATCTTTATTCGAAATATATTCAATATTTTTAATAATTCGAGAGATTAATTATTAGATCTAAAATAAAGGGAGGAACGACAATCTTTATTCGAAATATATTCAATATTTTTAATAATTCGAGAGATTAATTATTAGATCTAAAATAAAGGGAGGAACGACAATCTTTATTCGAAATATATTCAATATTTTTAATAATTCGAGAGATTAATTATTAGATCTAAAATAAAGGGAGGAACGACAATCTTTATTCGAAATATATTCAATATTTTTAATAATTCGAGAGATTAATTATTAGATCTAAAATAAAGGGAGGAACGACAATCTTTATTCGAAATATATTCAATATTTTTAATAATTCGAGAGATTAATTATTAGATCTAAAATAAAGGGAGGAACGACAATCTTTATTCGAAATATATTCAATATTTTTAATAATTCGAGAGATTAATTATTAGATCTAAAATAAAGGGAGACGATTTTGATTTCCGAAGAAGCTGGGAGGGAAAAAGTACACAGGCCAGAGGCGTCCAAGAGATATTCGTTAATTCCGTAAACAGAGTGGAAGGGTATCAAGCGGGATAGTGGATGAGGGGGCTGGGGCGGGCGAAAACAGCGAGGATCCGGCAAAGAGGCTCGTTTCCTTATCGAAATTCTTAATTAGAAAATTTTAATTATGTTCCCCGGTCGAAGGAGAAAGAGAAACGCGCGCGGCCCCTGCGACGCGTTGATAGCGAATTTGCGCCTGCAGAAACCTGGGGGTAATTAAGCTCGCGCCTCGTAAAGACAACCGAACGCGATATATATTAAATTTCACCTGTAGCGCCACTGAATCTTCCAGACAATGCTTCCCTTGTTTCCCAAACAAAGTACAACGTGCAAAGAAACAGGGACAAAAGTAAAGGATCTTTTAATGAATCCTCAAAGGCGGATTCCTCGAATCTATGAGTTATTACGATTATTAAAATTTCATCAGGTTTATTAAAAGGATTTTAATTAGGAGAAACCGTGCAATAAGATTAATGCTATTTTTAAGTAAGTCGATATTCATGGCAGCGATTTCATGGTTATTGCATTTATAGAAAGATTTAATAGACTATCTTAATTTATACTAAACGTAAGAACAGTTTATGCAAATTAATGGAATATACGTAAATTTTTATTTCAATTTTAATAGGAATTTATGTATTTTCATTCATTAATATAAATTCAATTTTATTTTAAGGATGTTCTCGAGGTATAGAAAAACGTTCAGAAATTCTTGGAACGTTAACAAAACTTAGTTTTTACTGTATTAAAGGAATTATCAATGTTTGGGTTCGATTCACTTCATCGTTTAAAAATTATAGTAATTTGAAGTTTGCACATTTTAACACGTCTTCTTATGGACAATTCTGAAAATTCCACTTCAAATCCGTGGCCTTAATTGCCAATATATTGACGAATTTCGAATTTTACGTACTTTTGTCTCCGATTGTACCTTCAGAACCTCCTTAAGACACATCCTCATACTTCGTCTGATATTAATTTTTTATCACACTATAAATTATCCTACTCTACTTGCTACGGCATCACCTAATTTTAAACTGCGCCTCGTTGTTGGTTTCGTTCGTTTTCGGAACGTCGCTTTGACGTTTGGACGTTTCTGCGATGATTACGGCGTCAAAGTAGTAGTTATGAGACAAAGCTGAATGCCGCGGGGCTTCGAATCTTGTAGAGGCGATTAGAATTGCATCAAGTATCGAAACGAGGCTTGGTTAGCGAGCGGGACGAACGAGGTTAGCCTGGAATTGGCCACTCGACTCACTATTACCGCCGCTATCGGGCAGGAATCCCGGTTATTCCGGTCGAGACCCACGGGAAACCGACGCACGCATCTCGAGTGCCCGGCCAGAAGGGATGCTTGTCAGCCGGCGCCGGGAATCAATTCTTCGCTTCTTTACACGCCGCGATGGAGCGCGATTTACAGGCGAGCGTATAAAGTATGTTTACGGTCCGAACGGAGATCTGTGAGACGGCCGAGAATAAAGTTTGACGATGTCAGGGAAACGCGAGAATCCGACGGTCTCGACGTCGTTTAGAATATTACCTACGCGACGGCACGAGGTCGAAGAGAATCTTTCGATTCGGGGACGAAATAATGTAGAAATGTTATCGAACAAATTAAACGAGAGAAGAAATACAGTGACTCCCATTAATTCCTTGGGTACGGATTTATTTGAGAAAATATTTGCATGTGGAACGGATATAATTTTTAGTTGCTTGGAGTTGTATGTAAAAGCAGTACATTTTACGTAAGAATTTATTTATTTCTAAAATGTTGGTGACATATGTGCCCATAATTATGAAAGTGGTCTAAGTCAAAACTTTTTGCAAAATGAGTTTATCACTTATTTTACACTAGATTCATAATGTGGTATGAAATAACTAACGAACTAATTTTTCAAAAAATTTTGACTTAGACCACTTTCATAATTATGGGCACATATTAAGATGTCTTCAAGTAATTAGAATTGCAAAACAAAAATAAATTAATAATAACAAAATAAAACTAAAATTACGTGTCTCAGACGTCAAATGTACCCAAAGGACACACTTCGATACGGTATAAGTTCTTTAAAATGGAGCCGACTAACTTAATTTTTTCTGGGCTTTTAAAAGACTTAGTTTACTATGTAATGTGTAACAAACAGTTAAAATAAATTACTATTCGCCGAAATCTCGAAGAAAAAAGAAAAGATGATGTTTAACTTTTTTGTTGGAGGCTTCAGCAAAAATTTCAAACATCCCGTTTGTAGATCTAAAACTGTTATATGAATGTATAAAGTTTTATAAAAATCCATGAAACCATCAAAGAGTTAAACGTATCGAAGCATGTAAAAATTCTTCAATTTATCCCAATCGTAGATTTTCAAGTCGTGGAGAACTACGATTTTTTCAATTTCTAATCGCTTCTAGCGCATAACAATATTGATCAATTTTTATGAAACTTTGTACATGCATATAACTTACTTAGATCTGCAAACGAGACCATTCCAATTTTTATTCCAGACCCAAATAAAAAAGTTAAAAACCGTGTCCTTTACTATTTTCCACGCGATTTCAATGAATACCAAGTTTTCTTAATGTTTTGTTACACATTCTATAGTAAATTAATCTCTCTAAAATTCCACAGAAGATAAAGTTCTTTAATCCAGTACTAAAAATCTTATACCGTTTCAAAATGTGTCCGAATATTTATAGACGTCACTGTATATAGATTTTGTTAATATAACGTCAATTAATAATTAGCTCCGACTCTTCCGTTGAAGATTTCTTGCCGGGACATATTTCTCAGTCGGTGTATGAGTAAATCTCGTGCAAGCAAATTGCTGCCACGAAGAAAAGAGATCAGAAGGGCTAAAAACGACGTCCGGGATTAAAAGACAGACGAGTGAGACGGTTGGCAGCCGGAAGGGGTGCGATGCCACGGGTAAAGGGAAATAACGAGCAGACTTTTTCTCCATTGCCACGGGGGAAGAGGAGAAGAACGATCATTAGCGTAGACCTATAAATAAAATAATCGCCCTACCCCCGATTCTTCGACAATCATTACGGCTGCGAAATATGGAAAGGCCCAGCTTTCCCACGTTACTCCCCTTCAAGATCAATCCCCTTTTCCTGCAACCCTCGTGTTTTTATAGTTAACCCACAGTTTTTATGGTATATCTTATACGTATAGTGTTTATATATACATATACTGTGTTGGTCAATAATTTAAGGGATGATTCTAGGGGCTAAAATAATTTGAAAATAAAGAACAGTAATTTTTCGTTCGAAGTCTCATTAATTAGTTATTAAGAATTGTCCCTGAAAGTAGGCAGATCGCAAATTAACTTTTCTTCAAAATTTGCAGTATTTCTTATATGAAAAAATTATTTCATATTCTTTATTTTCGGCTTAGCCTCTAGAATCACCCATTAAATTATTGACCATGAAACATCCTGTATATATCATCATACACTTCGATCATTTACTCAATAATTAAAACCGCAATTAAGAAAGCGAAGTGGCGAAGACAATTAAAAACGCGAACAACAGTAGTTCGGCGCTGATTAAACGTACGTAAGCGAAGTAATTAACTGAAATTCCAATTCCATTAAATACACGAGTAGGCCGTTCCCCCGGATAAAAAAAAAAAGAAAAAAAAGGAAGAAGAAGAAATAAAAAGGAGCCGGTGGAACCGTGCGGCGGACCTCTGAAACGATAATTGCTCGCGTTAATACCGTCCGCGGCGGACGTAAACGCGTTCCTCCGGTTCCCGTCGCTGCTGGCGGAGGCGCGGACCCGCGTTTGATTAATTCCGTAGCCGGCCGTGGCTAATTCGCCGGCGATTAACTCCGCGCGAAAGGGAAACTGCGGCGACAGCCCGAAAAAAAAAAAAACGAGCCCGCGGAATGGAAGTGTCACGCCGCCATTCCAAATTCAATTTCACACTTCCTAAACAATAGAAAGAAGCATAATCGCGCGCGGATATGAAATCGTCAGAAATGAAAATGGCAATTTTCAGTTTTTAAGGTAGTTGTTTCCTAAATCGAAAGTATCGAATTGAAAGGGTAATTTATTGTATATTGAGTAATTTTTATTTAAATTGATATCAGAAAAGTATTTATATAAAAATTGTTCATTAATAGATAAATTATAGGGGAATTTATTAAATATTGAGTAAAAATTATTTAAAATGAGAAGCGATCACGAAAATCACGATGATTTCGAACGCACGTGATCGAATCACTCGTGATCCAAAAGTACCACTTCTAGCCATCACTAATTGACAAACAATTTTGAATGAAACTTATGTCATATTAAAGAGAAACATTCAACGAATATTTTAATCGCAAATTTAGGTAGATTGGGTGACTATGAATCGACAAATATCTAAATACAACAAACGAAATCTACATCTTTCAGCAATAGATAACCTCCGTTATTAACATATACGCTAGTCAAACAAGCTCCCCTTTTCTATAACTTGCATTTCACTTGCTATCTACCAGATGAACCCTTAATAATTATCGAATCGATTTGCGAAAGATCGTCAATTTTTCTTGTTCGCGCCAGCAATAATACAACCGGAATACGAGAGCGGCAACCCCCTTTTACCACCCTCTGGCCGACGATTTTTTTTTTTTTTTTAGAGGCTCGCCGGGGAATATTTTATTCAGCGGCACTCGGCCGAGGCTCGTCCGTTTGATATCGCAGTCTGGTTGCATAAAACCCCGGTCCGCTTGCATAAAACAGCGGCGGAAGATGGACGGGGGTTGGGGGGTTGTTGCGTCTCAAAACGTGGACAGCGCGAAAAGGAAGCGGGCCGGGGAGGGGTTGGGAAAAAATTCATCAAGTCCGAGGATTAAACCCGGCGCCCGGCTTAATGGAAAAACGGATGCCTGAATTCCCTAAGACACTCCGCCGGCTACGCTCTTTTTATTGCCTGAAATCATTCCGATGATCCAGACGGAACTCGGTTAAGAGATACAAACGGAATAAATGTTTAATATGGAAGATTTAATGCGGAATTTTAATGAACAGACGATTTAACAAATACCATAAAACAACCAGATTTCCCAAATGTTCCAGGTTTCCCAAATCCGCAATTCCAATCCTACAATTATTTATTCTAACACGAAGAACGCTCGTAACAGAAGTATTATAAAATCCCATTGAGAGGTTCGTAGAAATCGGCCGCGTATCCTAATCAGAACTTTTGATCTCTAAATGTGAATTCCATGAAGACGTGTTCGGCCACGAAAGGCAGTCGAACAATATTAATCCTTAGGTAAAAACGGCGCCGGTCCGGGGAGCTGCGCTTGTGCGATTTACAAGCCGGGTCTCTCTAAGTACAGTTTAATTAGCCGGCGAGCAAACAATCAAGCCCCGTAATCCGGCGATTTACACGGGAAACGTGCGCGCGGATTCCGAATTACCATTTCACCTCTAAACTGCGGCTCCGCGACCGCGTCTCTATACGTTCACCAAGAAACCGGATGCCGTCGCATCACCTGAGAACTTAGCGTCGAACTTCCGTTCGATTGTCAGACAATTAGGAAGTTCCTTAAAAAATTACGAACGTTTAATTTATTTTTTGGGATATTTTGTTGGAGGTAAATTTTTGAGAGTGAAATTCCCTTCGTTCGACGGATTCTTTTTGGAATAATGATGGAATCGAGTAATTTTAGAAGGAAGACGAAAAAAGAAAGTTGGGAACAATACCGAGCATGGATGTGTCTCAGTTCTGAGGACAGAAGTTGCCTAACAGATAGTTTGGAAACTCCTCCCGCCTGTATCCCTTTGTCCCCAGGATTTCAGATAAGGAAACGCTTTGTTTCCCGAGCTTCCTTTCTATCTTTTTATCTCCACCACGAATTGGATTCCAGCTAGATTTAAGTTTCAACTCAATTTTCGGAATGCCATCCTTTTTCCCAGATCCTCTAATCAGATCACTGCACCCCTTAATAAATCCGCAATTCCAATTCTATAATTATCTATTCCCTTCCTATTTTCAATTACACGATATTTATGTTGTTTTTTTATTGTCGTTGTTTTGAGAAACATTTGGATACTGAATTTTTGGTTTTGGTTTCTGTTTCAGGTAGGTCTAGTAAGCAATATCAATTGATTTGTGTTCTGTGCACGAAGGGAAGGTACGTGCGAAGATTCTAGACAGTATGATGATGGCAAACCTACCCCCGGTCATGCTGCCACCCCTTACCGACTATGGGATGCTGACTCCTACCCTAGGGATAAAGGTGAGTCGCGAGAGTCTCCTCGATTGGCTGGACAATATAGGTCAATGTCGATTTCAGAAATCCACTTTTATAGAAAATAATCAAACTCGTTTTTAAAATATAAAAAACAATTTTATTTGAATTTTATAAAGGAACAAATTATAATAAGAGATCAGAAGTAAATTATAATAAGAAATCAGGAATAGTATTATTGAATATTAGTAAAAAATGTTACATGAATTTAATAGAAAAATTGATTATTTGAATCAAACCATTCTTTGTATTTTATAATGAGAAAATACAAAGAATGGTTTGATTGAAATAATCAATTTTATAATGAGAAAATACAAAGAATGGTTTGATAACTCGACGTTCGCCTATCTAATTCTAAAAAAATCGAATCAAACGATATTTTAACATTTNATGTCGATTTCAGAAATCCACTTTTATAGAAAATAATCAAACTCGTTTTTGAAATATAAAAAACGATTTTATTTGAATTTTATAAAGGAACAAATTATAATAAGAGATCAGAAATAAATTATAATAAGAAATCAGAAATAGTATTATTGAGAAATGATGAAGAATGTTACATGAATTTAATAGGAAAATTGATTATTTGGATCAAACCATTCTTTGTATTTTATAATGAGAAAATACAAAGAATGGTTGTTTGTTATTTATGGTTGAATTGTTATTTATTCTAAAATCGAATTGAAGAAATCTAGTAAAACTAATTTGCAGTTGCAAATGTTAAAATATCGTTTGATTCGATCTTTTTAGAATTAGATAGGCCAATGTCGAGTTATCAAACCATTCTTTGTATTTTCTCATTATAAAATACAAAGAATGGTTTGATTCAAATAATCAATTCTTTTATTAAATTCATGTAACATTTTCTATCATTTCTCAATAATACTATTTCTGATTTCTTATTATAATTTATTTCTGATCTCTTATTATAATTTGTTCCTTTATGATTCATTATAAAATACAAAGAATGGTTTGATAACTCGACATCGGCCTATCTAATTCTAAAAAAATCGAATCAAACGATATTTTAACATTGGCATCTGCAAATTAGTTTTATTAGATTTCTTCAATTCGATTTTAGAATAAATAACGATATCCTGAAATTAATTTTGGAAGATTGCTGCTTAATAAATGCAGAAAATGAATTGGACAAAAATCGAAAATAGATTAGATCGAACCCTTTAGATAAAATTGGTTTTTAAAATCTGAGGTGAAAAGAAAAGGAAGGGGTTAAGATCAGAGTCGGTTACAGGGGTAAGTTGACCAACGTCGTACCCTTTCTCGACTTTCCCAATTGTTTCGTCCCTCTTCTCTCTCTGATCGTAAGCACAATCGACTAATTCTAAGCATATCTCTACGACGTAACGCTTCTTTTATATCTATTCCAATCTAATAAGTAAATCCATACAAGTGTCATTCAACAATTTCATCAAAATTATAATAAACAATAAAAACAATTTTAATTAAATGAGTGACACTTGGCTTTACTTGTACGTTAATTAAATGTGATACGAGCACGTGATTTCCCTCTTCACTCTCAACCCTTTTGCATCATAAGAAAGTATAAAAAAAAGTTTTTAAAATATATAAATACAAAGATAACAAAAAGCGATTGAGCTGATGATGCAAAAGGGTTAGTAATCGTCTCTTTGTCAGTTTGTATTTTTATCATAAAGAAAGCATGCTTCCATTGTTTCATTTTTTAAATATGTTTTCTAAATATATTTCATAAATACTTTCTAAATATTTTCTAAATATATTCTCTATGGTTGTTAAAATTATTTGTGAAATATAAAGCCAGTTGGTAAGTGACAGTCTCTACTAGAGATTGAGTTCATTCTTTCAAAAATTCTATCCCAATCACGAGTCATAGCCAGCGAACGAATTTCGTGATTTTATGCGAGCAAACGTTGGGACGGATCGTTTCGAAGCTGATCGAAACGTGTCTATAAAATCGGCGCTCCGGTCCAGAGTTCCCATCACACTTGCCAAAGTTAATGCTCGCTCGTTACGTTTCCCTAGCTAACAACTGTTTTAATATTATTGGGTCGGTAGTAGCGATGGCCACCATCGAGTACAAACTCGATGATTGCGGATTTTAGACAAGAAATCTATCAACAAAATCNTGATTTTATGCGAGCAAACGTTGGGACGGATCGTTTCGAAGCTGATCGAAACGTGTCTATAAAATCGGCGCTCCGGTCCAGAGTTCCCATCACACTTGCCAAAGTTAATGCTCGCTCGTTACGTTTCCCTAGCTAACAACTGTTTTAATATTATTGGGTCGGTAGTAGCGATGGCCACTATCGAGTACAAACTCGATGATTGCGGATTTTAGACAAGAAATCTATCAACAAAATCTATGTAGATGAAGTTAGCCTAGGTTTGTGCTGTAATTTCCACTAAGCAGAATGTTCTTGCATAATTTGTTCTTGCACAACAATTGTTTTTTGAAAATTCCAAAATGGCGGGGCTAACTTCATCTACAAACAAAATCTCCGATCACAGTTGCCAACCCAATGCAATAAATAACTGCAATTAAATTAGTATTAACTTGTACGACGAACAAAGAATTACATTGTACATCCGTGAGGGAAGAATTGAAGCAGGAAATTATGTAAAAAAAAAAAAAGAAGAGGACGGGCGATTATCCGAGTAAAAACGCGGGACAAAAGAATTAGCGGAGCCGAAAGGGGGAAAGCGGATTAAGCGCGGGGCTTCCCACCCCTTGGACCCGGGGCTAATAGACAGAAAGTCGCGCCGGAAATAAGTTTCCATAAGCTCGGCGAACCGATTCCGGGTGTCGTGTCCTCTCCTCCTCCTCCTCCTCCTCTCTTATACTCTGCAAGAGCATCGCGGTTCTCCATTCGGAACCTGTTGCACCGACTCGCTTCTAGAATACTCGGAGCCCCGTTATTTCCAAATGAAAATTGTTTGCCAAACTATTTTCCCAATCAGCATTTCCGGCCCGCGTTCCCCCACTTCCCTCCCTTTCCTTTCTACAAATCTCCACAAAATGTTTCCGTTTCCACAACGAATTTCCTTATTGCCTTTCGATATTTTTTTTTATACGAATTTTTATTCTCCCAAACATATTTATAAAATCGTATTTTACGTATATGTATCGAAACGGACGATAAAGCAACAACAGCAACAAAAGATGGAGTGCACTAAGCCTCGCGAGTCCTTATCGCAGGAGAGCAGTAAAAAAAAAAAAAGAAAACGGGGGAAGAGAGGGAGGAAATGTAGAAGCCGCGTAATAAGGGCCGCCATTGAAACTTTATAAAGTGAATATTATTGAGATAGCGAGGACGGGCCGGGGGTGACAGTGAGCGATGAGCTGCCGGTCTCCCCGCGAGTATCTCTCCCCCCTCCGACCGATTTTCTATTAAACGCCGATTTATTTATGGAATATTCAATGGGGATGGGAACACGGCCCCCGCGGGCTTTCCGAGAAAAATTCAAATCAACCCCCCTCGTCTCTCTCGCGGGGGTCGAGGCGGAATTTTCCCTCGCGGAGACAATCCCTCTTGATGCCTCCGACTCCTCGAGATTTTCTACGTTTTACAATACTCGTGTCTTTAAAACGAATGCAACAATGGTAA
>SMSR01006648.1:0-15619 GCA_019453355.1 Ceratina japonica | reverse complement strand
TGAAATTTTTAAGTAAGATAAGGATTTTCGATTTTTATTCCGAATTAAATAAAAGAGAAATAATGAAATTTTTTAGTAAGATAAGGATTTTCGATTTTTATTCCGAATTAAATAAAAGAGAAATAATGACATTTTTAAGTAAGATAAGAATTTTTGATTTTTATTCCGAATTAAATCAAAGATAAATAATGAAATTTTTAAGTAAGATAAGGATTTTCGATTTTTATTCCGAATTAAATCAAAGAGAAATAATGAAATTTGTAAGTAAGATAAGGATTTTTGATTTTTATTCCGAATTAAATAAAAGAGAAAAAGTGAAATTTTTAAGTAAGATAAGGATTTTCGATTTTTATTCCGAATTAAATAAAAGAGAAATAATGAAATTTTTAAGCAAGATAAGGATTTTTGATTTTTATTCCGAATTAAATAAAAGAGAAAAAATGCAATTTTTAAGTGAGATAAGGATTTTCGATTTTTATTCCGAATTAAATAAAAGAGAATTAATGACATTTTTAAGTAAGATAAGGATTTTCGATTTTTATTCCGAATTAAATAAAAGAGAAATAATGAAATCTTTTAGTAAGATAAGGATTTTCGATTTTTATTCCGAATTAAATCAAAGAGAAATAATGAAATTTGTAAGTAAGATAAGGATTTTTTATTTTTATTCCGAATTAAATAAAAGAGAAAAAATGCAATTTTTAAGTAAGATAAGGATTTTCGATTTTTATTCCGAATTAAATCAAAGAGAAATAATGAAATTTTTAAGCAAGATAAGGATTTTCGATTTTTATTCCGAATTAAATAAAAGAGAAATAATGAAATTTTTAAGTAAGATAAGAATTTCCAATTTTTATACAGAATTAAATAAAAGAGAAATAATGAAATGTTTTAGTAAGATAAGAGTTTCCAATTTTTATTCCGACTTAAATAAAAGAGCAATAATGAGATTTTTAAGTAAGATAAGAATTTCCAATTTTTATTCCGAATTAAATAAAAGAGAATTAAATAAAATTTGGTCGTTTATGTCATTATTCGATTATTATAATTATATATATAATAATAATAATAATAAATATAATAAATAAAATAAATAAATAATTGTTTAAGTTATTATTTCATCTAATATAAATATAATAATAATAATAATAATGATATGCAAAGATAACTAAAAATTTCGTTGGAATGGGATGAGAGAAATGTCTGTGTGCTTTCTATCGAGATTGAAATGCAGGGACGCAGCGAAGGGGAGGATCTGGTTATGCTTTCTGGCGAAATTGGCGATGAGGAAGAACAACAGGCACGTGTAAGCAGAACGGTAGGAATAGAAGTGTGATTCTAACGCATAAGATCGACATTCTGGGAGATTCGCGTGGCAGATAACGCTGGGAACTGGGCGGATCCTGTTGATTTCATAGACGGCTCGTCACATCCGATGCATTCCTGCGCCGCGCCTACATCCCGTTCGCCATCTCCCTGATTTCGCCGAACGGCACGTATGGCAAATATGTGGTAGCTAGAGCGTCCCGAAAAGCCGGATGAACGGGCACGAGAAATAGGTTACGGAATTATTTGCATTCCGTCGGTGGCGCCGCTCGCGTAGATGACGAATGTCGCGAAACGAACGAAAACAAGAGAAAATTTACGCCTGGCTACGGAAGAGACAGTGGAAGAGATAATATTGAAGAGTACCAATGCTCTAATCGTTCGTACAGTGAATGGAGAAGGAAAATGCATTGGATTTTTATTGTATCTGCGAATCAGAGCTGCAACTTTTGTCTGATACAGTTTTCGCTTGGATGTAGAGATAGGTTTTGCAATAAACAATTTTATTTATTCGTTAATTAGTGACGACAGCGAAAAATTGTTTATATAAAAGTTGTAGGTTTTGAGGTCCTCTACAATAAAGGTTCTATGCATTTTTCTTCTAACTTCAATATTTAAGGAGTTAAGTATGATTAATTGACATTTTATTGGTGATGAGGAAATCTGACCAATTCCTTCGTCGAAACAGCAAACTTGATTTTTCTTCAATTACTCCTAAACCATTGGACTTACTGGAAAATTGCATAGAACCTCTTTCGTAGCTGGCAACTACAGCTACAACTTTTGTCGGAAACATTTTTCGCTAGCATCAATATTTAACGAGTAATTGATAAAAAAACGTGAAAACAGTTTTTTGCAAATTACTCATTAACTATTAACATTAGAAAAAAATGTTTGATATAAAAGTTGTAGTCTTTGATAATACTTACAACTTTCGTTTGAAACATTTTTCGCTAGCAGCAAAAGGTAAGAAGTTATTGGCAAAAAACGAAATTTCCGCAAAATCTGAAGGGGGTACCCCTTGGAAAAATCTCAGGAAAACTGAAAAATTTTTTTTTACAGAATTTCAAAAAATGCTTCAAATAAAAGTTGTAGGTATTACTATTACCTACAAAAAAGGTCATATACAATATTCCTTTATCTCGAATCCTTCAGGAGTAATCGATGAATTATTTCGCCCATCGTCAATTATTCCCTTTGAAACCAGGAGAGTACTTCTAACGAAGAGCGAGAGAGAGAATTGAATCGGATGAATAGTGATGCAATTCTGCATTAATAATTAACTGATTAATCTTATTAGGTTTATCATAGTTCTTCTCCGTCCCGAGTTGCATTAACTCGCTTTACGTTTCTCTTCTTGCATTGCTGCTCGCTTTGTTAAAACGATTGTATTATTTATGAGGATCCCTTTACTGGCTGGCAAGAAACACGTGCTTATAGCATTTGCCGAGGGAGTGCATTTACAAGTTCTTTGTCCCTCCATCGGGAGCAAACTCGAGCTACTTCTGGCCGGTCCCTTAGGACCTCCGCAATTTCCCGTCCACGTCTCGGCATAATGAGCAAACAGAATCTTGCGGTCATGCGTTTACTCCGAATATTAGTAATTTGCGATCGAAATTGATCGATCAACCCTCTCGATGGCTTCCGCTCGAGAAACGGAAGTTGCGGTCGTCGAATTCCTAGTCCCCAATCATCCGAAATTCCCATACAATTATAATAGTTTATATATTATAATAGTTGTAGTAGTTATAAATTATAATAGTTTATAAATAGTTATAAATTATAATAGTTATATTATAATATAAATAATATAAATAGTTATATAAATTATTATATAAATAGTTATATTATATATAATTGATTTATAAAAATGCCTGTTCTATTTATAAACTATTATAATTTATAACTATTATAGAATTAAATTATATTAATAAATTTTGTTAATAAATTATACTTAATTGAAAATAGTAAAATTCCCTATTATCTAGATAAATTTTATTAATAAAATCTATTTATTAAAAATAAATCCCTAGTTATATTATAATAGTTATAAATTATAATAGTTTATAAATAGAACAGGCATTTTTATAAATCAATTGTCCTATCAATTCGGGGACTAAAATCTAGGATTTCAAAGGGTTCACTCCAGAAGCAAAAAAATAGGTATATTTCGTGATTGATAACGAGATACCTTTGTGATATGTTGTTTTCTGCTAAAATCGCGCATTTCTAGAGCGAAAAGTATAAAATGCCATACAAAAATCGTCAGAAAATCGTTTATAAAAAATGAACTATGCTATATAGTAAAAAAGTCCTTCATAGTGGCGTAGAAAATATTATTTTAAATATAATAAGTTAAAATTTCAAGTGGATCGGCTATGAGTCCAATTGCTTTAAAAAATATATATAATTTTTAAGTAAACGTTCCACAATTGCCATTTTGACATGTATCGTTTTAAAAAAATAATTTTGTACAGTCCATTACACATCTAATAAAACCCCTATTTTGTAATTCCGACTTACTTCACAGTTTCGCTGAAAAAGAATCACAAACTGTGCTTACTCCTTTTTCCTGTAAAGTAGTACATCAGAAACTAAACGTTCCACAATTGCCATTTTGACATGTATCGTTTTAAAAAAATAATTCTGTACAGTCAATTACACATCTAATAAAACCCCTATTTTGTAATTCCGACTTACTTCACAGTTTCGCTAAAAAAGAATCGCAAAATGTTCTTACTCTTTTTTCCTGTAAGTACATCAGAAAATATTACTGTCATTCGGTTTGATTAAATTGAATACATGAAAACGCTGCAGTCTAATTACAAGAAGCTGCATTTTTCTCCCTCAAGGCAGAGGAGTTCTGGCAGGAAAATTGGAAAAGTTCCAAACGAACGCTCGATGCAGCGTTCGGTTTTAAAATCGAGAAGTTGCTTACATTTTTCACGGAGTGCTGAAGAGTACCACTATAGGAGAGCCGGGGACGGAGTTTCTCGGTGTTCGGGACGCGGCCATGAATAATAATCGCGGCGGGGCGAAGTGAGAACGATTCTCCGTTGCAACCCGTCGCCGTCGCCGTCGTCGTCGCCGCGCCGGCTAGTTAAGTTTATTTTGCCGCGGTAATTACACGCCAAAGGAACAATATAAATGTAAATGAAAATGTAAATTCGCTCTTAAGCCTCGGCCCGTGATGGACAAGCCTGCGAACGGTTAATTGAAAGAATTCCGCAATTCCGTGCTTTTATGTTTACCGGAATAATAAAGCTAATGTGCGGCAGGTGCGCAGTCTAGAGATAAATTCTTACCAAAGCTCCTTTTTTATATTTGCATTTATCCCTCGAAGCCAGTCGTTTGTTTCGCTAGTTCTAGTTGGATCTCCTATTCTAAAAAAGACGTGTAAGTATCGTGAAGTTCGTCCTTATCGAAATCTTGACGCCTCATTTCCGCGACTCTGATTGGTTGTCTCGTTTATTTCGATTACCTCGCTTGGATGGGTGACTGTAATTTTCAAACTTGTTATTGTGAATCGTTGATATTATTTTGTATTAATAATTGAAGAGGGTAAAAAAATTCGTACCAAAGCTCCTTTTTTATATTTGCATTTATCTCTCGAAGCCAGTCGTTTGTTTTGACGCCTCATTTCCGTGACGCTGATTGGTTGTCTCGATTACTTCGATTACCTCGCTTGGATGGGTGACTGTAATTTTCATACTTGTTGTTATTGTGAATCGTTGATATTATTTTGTATTAAAAATTGCAGAGGGTAAAAAAATTCCTACCAAAGCTCCTTTTTTATATTTGCATTTATCCCTCGAAGCCAGACGTTTGTTTCGCTAGTTCTAGTTGCATCTCCTATTCTAAAAAAGACGTGTAAGTATCGTGAAGTTCGTCCTTATCGAAATCTTGACGCCTCATTTCCGCGACGCTGATTGGTTGTCTCGTTTATTTCGATTACCTCGCTTGGATGGATGACCGTAATTTTCATACTTGTTGTTATTGTGAATCGTTGATATTATTTTGTATTAAAAATTGCAGAGGGTAAAAAAGCGGAAGGAGGGAATTGTGGCGGGAGGCTGGTTGATTAAATCGAAACAAAGGGCGGATCGATCGATCGGTGAATTTCACGGAACGCGGGGGGCTCGGTTGACGCGCGGCCGTGTATAACCGAGCGCATTCACCGGCGGGAACGCGGCCATCCATAATCTCGACAGCCGTAGAACAAAAGACTGCGTGGAAGCGAGTCGGGTAGCCGTTGATCGGGCACGTCGCCGTCGCCAAGCCTAGCCACCGTTGACAGAAAATTACGTATCGCGCGCCGCGCCGTAACCTTCCGGGCCCGCGGATGAATCCCTTAAATTCCACGGTCAACCCTCGCGTTCGTCGCGCGTGAATAACCAGGTCGACCACCGGCGGACACGCACACGTATCCCGGCACCGGAGAGTCGAACTATGGGCGTCCCAAATTCGAAAAGGTTAGTCGAGCAAAAAGGAATGTTTTTGTTTATGCGCTTTTCGGTACGTTGGAGAATATTTAATTAAATGTTTGCAATTTTAATGGATCGAATTGTTGTATGGAAGTATCTGGTATTTTAATTATTGATTAAATGATGTTTGATTTCAGTATTAATANAATGTTTTTGTTTATGCGCTTTTCGGTATGTTGGAAAATATTTAATTAAACGTTTGGAGTTTTAATGGATTGAATTGTTATATGAAGTATGTGGTATTTTAATTATTGATTAAATGATGTTTGATTTCAGTATTAATGTTATATGTAAGTAATGAAATCCTAATTTATATTTATTTTTCTTTATTTGAATTCTTGCCAGGCTTTAGGTATTATTTATTAATGTATTTTCTATTTTCTACTTCTGGGATAGAAAATCGATTGGAGTTTCGAATTTAGAATAGAACAGGAAGATACTTAATAATAGAATGTGAGATGTGGATTAGAAGGTACTCAAGGGTTTTTAAAAATTATTTATGATTTGATTGAAATTCTTGCCAGGCTGTAAGTATTATTTATTAATGTATTTTCTATTTTCTACTTCTGGGATAGAAAATCGATTGGAGTTTCGAATTTAGAATAGAACAGGTACTTAATAATAGAATGTGAGATGTGGATTAGAAGGTACTCAAAGGTTTTAAAAAATGGGAGATAATATCATTTTCTAAATTTTTATTTATACTGCTTTTACAGTTTCTTAAGTTTCATCTTGATTCATTGATCCAAGGCTCCTCGATCTCCAATTAATACTGCACAAAAGAATAATTAATTAAAAATTAAGTACATTGTAATATATCAAAAATTGAACGATGCAATTATTAAAAGAAATTGATTGCATTAAACATTATCAAGAATTGAAGGCATTAAACAATATCAAGAATTGAATGCATCAAGCAGTGTATCTATGATTGAATGCATTAAACTGAATCAAATAAATTAAATAGTATCAAGAATTGAGTGGATTAAACAGTATCAAAAATAAAAAATTGTAATATATCAAAAATTGAACGATGCAATTATTAAATAAATTGATTGCATTAAACATTATCAAGAATTGAAGGCATTAAACAATATCAAGAATTGAATGCATCAAGCAGTATCTATGATTGAATGCATTAAACTGTATAAAAAATCAAATAAATTAAATAGTGTCAAGAATTGAGTGCATTAAACAGTATCAAAAATGAAATGCATTAAACAATATTAAAAATAGAATACATTAAACAGTATCAAGAATCAAATACATTAAACAATATAAAAACTGGAATGCATTAAACAGTATCAAGAATCAAATACATTAAACAGTATAAAAACTGAATGCATCGACCAGACTAAAAAATCTGCTGACAAGTTACAGGGTTGAACTTACGGCTTCATGGTGGTGTTCCATCATGACGCCCATCGGACGCTTGACAGTCATCATCTGCATCTGTGGCTCGACCATCATGCCGCTGCCATAACCCTGTGCTCTGCAGGTGCACTGCATCAGCGACTGCTGACACTGGTTGCAAACAGGAGCAGCCGGGACATAAGTCATCGGTTGTGGTTCCACAAACATGACTGGCTTCGGTTGCGGCATCGGCATCGGTCTTGGGACCACCATCATCTCTTCTCTGTAAAGAGAAGTGGGCTTCTCCTTCTCCACCTTCTGGTACACGATCTTCTCTGGTCTTGGTTCGGGCTTGACGATCTTCTTGGGGACCATTTCCACCTCAGTTTTCTCTTGCTTTACTGGTTGGACGATGTTCACGTTCGTCATGCAAGGCGGTTGTTGGGGTCCTACGACCTCGACGTACGAGTGCGACGGCTGAGGTTGGACATGGACTGGCTGGGGTTGAACATGGACTGGCTGAGGTTGGACATGGACCGGTTGAGGTTGGACCTGGATCGGCTGAGGTTGGACATGAATTTGTTGAGGTTGGACCTGGATCGGCTGAGGTTGGACCACCTGCAGTGGCTGGGGTTGGATCAGCTGCTGAGAGATGACAGGCTGCGCTGGCTGAATGCTCAGAGTTTGGACCGGTTGCGGGGCCTGTTGGATGCTGAGCGTCTGGACTGGTGCCGGTTGGATGTTCAGGGTCTGCAGTTGTTGAGCCGGTTGGATGCTGAGGGTCTGCAACGGTTGTGGCGCAGCCTGGATGCTGTACGACTGCATCTGAGGCACCACGTTGGGCTGGTCGAGGCAGATGATGGACTTCTTGGATCTGTCCGTTTCCTCGCCGGTTTCCTCGATCTTCAGGTCGTCCTTCTTCAACGACTTCTCGATCTTCTTCTCCGTAGGGAGAGCCTGGGCAACCGCCAGGGCCAACAAGAGAACTGCGATGCAAGTTTTCATTTTCTGATGCTTCTTCAGACTGTGATGTCGATGAGGAGCGACGGCCGCTTTTAAAGGAGCCTCCCGGCCCGTCTGGTTTCAAAATCACGCGTATTTTCAAACACGCAACGCTGCTGAATAAGCAGTTTCGACATTGAATACTTCAGTGACATACTTGTTTCTGCGTATTTGCAATTTATTTATGTGAAGCAGAATATCAGGGGAAATATAGAGTTCGGTTCTGTCATAATTACGTAAGTATCGTTATCGTAATAATTATTATATATTATTTCTTTCTGTATTAATTATTAATATAATTTCTTTCAGTTTTATTTAGTACAAATTATAGAATTGTAGAAATTGATGAACTATTTTTTATCAGTTCCTCGTAATGCATGTTTGCAATTTATTTATGTGCAGAAAAATATTGAGGAAAGAAATGGAATTCTGTCATAATTAGGTAATCATTCTTATGATTATTAATATAATTTCTTAGAGTTTTATTTAGGACAAATTAAAGAATCGTAGAAATCGACTGTTTTTTTATCAGTTCCTCGTAATACATATTTGCAATTTATTTATATGCAAAAAAATACCAGAGAAAAAATAGGATTTGATTCTGTCATAATTAGGAAATCATTCTTATAATTATTAATATAATTCCTTTCAGTTTTATTTAGTACAGATTATAGAATTGTAGAAATTGATAAACTATTTTTTATCAGTTCCTCGTAATGCATGTTTGCTATTTATTTATGTGCAGAAAAATATTGAGGAAAGAAATGGAATTCTGTCATAATTAGGTAATCATTCTTATGATTATTAATATAATTTCTTAGAGTTTTATTTAGTACAAATTAAAGAATCGTAGAAATCGACTGTTTTTTTATCAGTTCCTCGTAATACATATTTGCAATTTATTTATATGCAAAAAAATACCAGAGAAAAAATAGGATTTGATTCTGTCGTAATTAGGAAATCATTCTTATAATTATTAATATAATTTCTTTCAGTTTTATTTAGTACAAATTATAGAATCGTAAAAATCGATAAACTTTTTTATCAGTTCCTTGTAATGCATATTTGCAATTTATTTACATGCAAAAAATAGCAGGGAACAAATAGGATTTGATTCTGTCGTAATTAGGTATACATTCTTATGATTATTAATATAATTTCATTCAGTATTTTATTTAATACAAATAATAGAATCGTAGGTATCGCTGAACTGTTTTTTATCAGCTCGTCATTGAGAAGTTTCCGTAAGTTGAGAGATAAATCGTGGCAACGTTAATCCCGAACTTAATCTGTTCTAAGATTCCGCTCAGTATACTTTTATCCCCGGATTGTTTCTTCGGCGCGAAGAGGACGTTTTAATCTGTAGACGGCGGCGGCCCTTTCGGCAACGAGAGGCCACAATTCTTCTTATCTCTTCTGATTAGAACACCTCCTGTGCAACAGCTTCGCCGGAAGTACGTGTAGCGGCGTTCCCGACCTGGGAACACCGGCCTTATCTCGCCCGGCGTTACACTATACCATTTCGAGTGTCTGATCAATTAAGGATACTGTTCTTGAGTGATCTTGATAAAAAAGTTCTCCAACTCGAGCGCCCTTATCGCGCCCAAACACCTCTCTTAATCAGCAGCCTAGGAAAAAGCTCGACCCTTATCAGACTTCACTGTAAATTAATTTTACATTCCCAACTAGAAATTCATTTTATTGCACAAGATCCGTCGAGCTGCTCAGGAATTAGTTTTATGTACGTCGAAATTGCTTGTAATTATTCGTAATCAGGTAAAGTAAAAAAAACATCGACGAATTTCAATAATTTCTGTACTAATTTGATATAAATTATTAAAATACTTTTATTAAGACTGGATAGGATTGGAGACTAAATAAAATGGAATGGAGACTAGATAAAATAATTAAAAGAAGCTAAGTATATCTTTTTCTTCAAAAATAATTCAGATCATTAAGATTGATTTTAAAAAAGTTCTTTAATTATAAATAGCATGAATTCGGTTTAGTCCTTAACATAAAGGAAATAATAAGGAAATAGGGAAATGCATTGGTAACAATTCTCTTTCATACAAATATATTTCATAAAAATTTCTGAACATAATACATGGTACTAACAAATTCTCTAAATTCAAGGCATGATTAAAGGCGGAATAGTCATAATAACGAGTGGCCTTTCAGTACTTGGAACCGACGTTACAGATCTATCATCATCCCTCACATCCCTCTTCTCCTTGACTTCTTCAACTCGTTCATCATCCGATTCGCTGACGATCTCCTCAATTCCGCTCTCCTGGTCCTCGTCGTTCAAAACGATTTCAGGTTCCTTTTTCCTATCTTCGAATTGATTCTGCCACCTGTTATCGTTAACGATCTCCGCCGCCTGTCTGGCCACGTTCTGCGCCGTTCTGAACGCGTTGAAATCCGGCGACCGGTTGTAGGTCTTACGTTTGACTTCCGGCCGGTAAATCACTCTGGGCTCCTCCGGCTGATCCCAGCGCGCCGGTAGCTGTCCCGGTTCCTGCATTCTTGCACCTGTTGCACCCGTTCCGTAGGGAAAGGCCCGCCTGAGATTCTGCTCGGGCTCCATCATAGGGTTGCCCTCTTCAAAGGAGTCGGTCAAGTACCTGTCCGCTCTGAAGGCAGCCGGCCTGGGGTTTCCGTAAGGACCGCGAGGCCTCCTGACGTCTTCGAACCGTTCGTTATCGATCGGGCCGAGATCGGCGAACCTATTAGCAGGCATTAGGGGCTTGGTCGTTTCGTCGTCATAGAAACTAGGTTTCCTGTATTGAGTCCTCCTCGAGATCCTCGAGTACGGGAAATTAGCTTGATAAGGGGACGCCGGAGGTGCGGCTAGGCTGCGAACAAGGGAGGTCTGTGCAGGAGCCACGTCAAAATCGAGGTCTCGCCCGATTGTGAACGGATTCTCGCGTCTGCCGGCACCTCCGGCTCCTCTGCCGACGCCGGGGCCTCCTCTGCTTCGAACGGCTCTGTCGTACGCATTGTACTGGCTGTACGGATTGCCGTACGCGACCGGGTTCGATCTGTAAGGCTGGTAGCCGCCTTGCCAGGGGCTGGGCTCCGATTCGAACTCGTACTCTCCTCTAGGCTGATCCCTGAAATACAAGCCGTTTTAAGGGAATCTATTTCGATTTAAGAAATGTATACTTGAAGTTTATGAGGTCCTTACCAGGACACCAGGGCGTCGGGCCGTTCTCTGCGGCACGAGGGACAGGAAGCATGCCTCAACTGTCTCCCGAAGTAGTCCCAGTCCTGAAACCTCGACGATCCAGAGATCGCGTTCACCAGGCAGAGGAAAACGACTGCGAAGCTTCCCCTCGACATGCTACAAGCTTATCAAACCATCGGGACAACTCGCGAACGTTTTATGAGCTACCGGCAAGGACGTTCAGACCTCATCGTTGCAACATTTCGATCAGAAAACGATCTGAATCCCTCGGCGACCTCGACCCGATTTTTGTTTTTTAACACCGGACTAAAATAACGGAAGTAGATACAGAGGTGATACGAAAATGCTTTTAAAAGTAAAGAAACAATAACAAAAGCCAAACTGTTTTTTCATCGCCCTCGATTCTTCGGGTTCGGTGGAAATCGATGCACGTGCCGCACGGAATATGTGTATACACGTCGACGTATTCGTGCTTTCGTTTATGTATGTATGTGTGTGCACGTGCGGTGTCAGCGAGCGTAAAATAATAATAAATAACATGCACGCGCGAATATGTATCCCGTTGCAGCACGAGCTGTTTTCCAGCCGCTGACAAAAGTTCGGCCGTGAAATACGAGGTGCTTCCGGTTCCAGCGTTCCGTGCACGCTCGTTTCGGCTCCCATCGCCCTGTACAATTACACTAATTACTGCCTTCTGCCGCTATCACGTTCTCCCTTTCGATTACCACTCACTTCATTCTCGCATCTTGATTCTCTCCCAAAATTCCTTAAATGCGGTTCAGTTTCTTTATGTATCACAAAATTTGAGGCTTGCTTGCTTGAATTTAAATGAGTCCAGAGATCAATTTGTTGAAATACATTATTTTTCAATTATTTTTGTGTATTGAATGATAATAATTTTCAGGCAGGAGACGGACGATGACATAATATCGAAGAAATCGCTGCAGGCCGTGAAACTGATCATCAGCTTCCTGAAAGAGCGTAAGGAATTCCCATTAGAAAAGAGAGACGTGATCTGTTTTATCGAGAGTCGTACAGCGCGAGCTTCAAAGGAACATTGTTCATCGTTAAAGATGCGAGGGAGGAGGGTTTGTTCCGGCGCGGGGGCCGACGCGATCTCCGTAGGAGAATTTTAAACTCGCTGAAGAAAGGCGAGAAGCCTTACCTGGGGAACAATAACGTCGCCCTGGAATGCGCCGCGGCGTTGCAACTTTTTCTGGGCCATTTGAAGAAACCGGTCATGCCTCAACACATTCAGCAATTACTATTGGGTAATCATCAAATCCTAATCATCAAATCCTAATATCTTATTCATATCTTCATCGTCAATTCGATACGTGAAATTTCTGCACGCGCGGCTTACATTTCGCGATTTTGCAAAACCGAGATTAGGCAATCGTGTGCACATTTGTGAAGAAATTACGCATTTTTGAAATTCCGATGCATGCAGTTTTTCGACGATGACCGATTTTGGGATTAAAATATTTGTAATGAGCAGCTGATAATCCTGGGATAACGGCCCACGTGATCGCGAAGGATGCGCTGGGACTGATAAGGCAGGACGTCGGCGGCCGGCACGGAGAACTCCTGGCCGGCCTTCTTGATTTATTGAGACACTTGACTATATCCGGCCCGCCCTCTGAAAGATCGGAACTCCGTGGTTCACCGCTTCCCATCGCGCTACTTCCGGTCTTCTTCACCCTAACGGTACGTCCGCGCAAAACCGAACCTACCATTCATTCTTACTTTCACCGTTTCCTATCTAAATTTCCTATCCCATTTTTATTGAATTTATCACTGCCTCTTCGAACGTCATTTCTCTCGTTTCAAATCTAGAATTTTTCTTGCTACGGACAGGATGAAAGACGACGAATATGACTCGTGTTTGAAATAAGGTCGAACGACATATGAATAATGCTTCCGGGGATTCTGAAAGACAGTATTATAAAGTTTATATAGCAGGAGATATGGAGATATGGGGAGAGTCGTATACATACCGCGAAATGGCTCCCTAGACAATACGTCGTTTAGCCTCCTCAACTTTAATGGCTACGTGCCTGGGAATTCTCTCCTGTTTACTTTTTATCCCAGTTATCTTTTTACCTAAAATTCTAATCATTCTCACGATCGTTTAAACAGATTATATTTAGAAATGATGTGACGTTTCGTTGAACGCGATTCCTACTCACGAGTTGAAGGAGTTCCGTTTGAACGACGGTAATTAGCTGAAGATTCATGCTGTGCAAAGCGCACGTGACTAAGAAAGCAGTGACTGTAATCCGAGTAGGCGAACCCGATTCGGCGCGTGCCGCAGTGATTTACAAAGGGGCGTCAGACAGATACGTGATCAAAGGCCACTTCATCCAAAGAGACCGACTGGAATAAGAATTAAACAGTAGCTATATAAACCAAATATAAAAAAGAAGGAGACTTATCCCAAACTACTTTCTCCCCCTCGTCTCCATTATCTTCTCGTCCCGTTTAATTCACAAGCGATCGCATTCGTCGCATTCCATCCACTCGATCTTCCTTCGCGCCTTAAAACTTTACGACCCGCTGTAATTTTGAAGCGAAGCTCGCAGCAGCGTAATGCATCGTCGATTCAGCTCGCTCTCTCGAAATGCGAGATCGACTTCGATCCTAACCCCGGCGATCCGATCGATTCCAGCCGGCGGACCTGGTGAAATGGAAGCAAGTAGCCGCCAGATTCAGCGAATTAATTACCGAGGCCCCGGAGCAACTGCAGCTGAATGAAAATCGATCCTACGAAATAGGATCAAACAGACTTTCCATCGCTAATGCCGGCAACGTAAGAATTCGTCTATTTCTTCAGGAATTTTAACCCCGGGAAAAGTACTTAAGAGGTTATACCAGTAAAAAAAAGTTGCAAGAACCCAAATTCTTTTGTATTTTTAACATTGAATACTTAAATAGTTTACAAAAAGACCTAAATTTCGAGCAGTCGCGGTGGTATAACCTCTTAAAAAAATGTTCGCCGTCCGCGAGTTTCAGGGGCGTCCGTCAAAGGAGGGGAATTGATAATATTTTCATGAGCGCTAAGACGCGGAGGAATAAACAGGAAACGTAGCAGTCGAAAGAAAACAGTGGACGGGATTAAAATATGAAATTTTTCTTTGGCCGCCACGGTCAAATACAGTGTCGTTAATAAAACAGGCAGTAGCGGAAGGAAGAAGAGCCGGGCGAGCGGCAAACGAGATTACGCGAAATCTCTTTGTCCTGCTCCGCCCACTGGAATAGTAATATCGCTAGCGAGTATGAAATTTGCAACGCGCGGCCATCAGATTTCTTACTCCGTCGCCCGCGCCGTTCCTCATTTTTCTCTCGTATTAATCTTGCCTTAACTCCGAACACTTCCGGCGCCGGCCAGGGGAACAGATGTAGGCGGAGGGAGAACGGGAAATAAAGAAAAGAGATTATACATATACGCCGTCGAGGCGGCGCGTGTAACGTAACGGCCGCCTGGTTCTTCCCGGGGATTATTTCCCAACCGAGGACTCGGTCCCGCGGGCCACTTCTGTAATTTTAATTACAAATTTATACAAATGCCGCGTCCTTTTTTCCGAATCGGTTGCAGGTTAGGTCGGGGAGGTAGCCGGGGTCCTCGCTGTGCCGTTGCACGGTCCGCCAGCCGGCCGACTTCATCCAGCAATTTCCAATTCGAATCGATAGCCCGCCGGCGTTAAGCGGCATTAATGTAGACGCAACTTTCCCCCCCCCCTGGACGTCATCGGATCCTCCCGGCGGAGAGGCTCGACTGCGTCGTCTACCATCCCAAGATACGTGAAAATTATACGTCTCGTGAGGACTTGTAAAACGGTCTCGTATTAAAACTTGTAATTTGTGTAATTTGTGTCGTGATTAAATGCATGTGAAAAAGCAAGTCGGAGTAGTAGCGCGGGCGCACTCGATTAACCGCTCCGTTTAGCCAGCCGTTCCGAAATCCGGGATCGGAATTCGCTGAGCGCAACGAAACGTCGCCCGGACTCGCGACTACCTACTGGCGTGCAGCACGAATTCGCCGGCGGCGGCACGCGCGGTACGCCGTACTTATACTTCACTCTTCCTGCGATACAATTTAGGTTCATTTGGGATGATTGTCGTAACCGGCGAGGCACGCCGAATTTCCTGTCGTGCGCCAGCGTCCCGTCCCCCCATGGGTCCGCCTTTGATCTGCATTTTCGAGCAGTTGAGACCCGGCCGTGTCGTAAGTCGTCATAGGTACTGCACCCGTAAACGTATTCCG